>OVBL01000650.1:600000-869569 GCA_900406555.1 Pseudoturritis turrita | reverse complement strand
TCATGTCTGCCAGGAAACTAAGGCCGTATTCCAATCACACTCCATTGTGGTCTTAGTCCTTTACCCTACGATCGATTTTGCACAGCCCAAGCCAATCCGGGCGATTGGCCAAGTGGGCTATCGAGCTCAGCGAATACGACATCGAGTATCACGGACGAACCTGCGTAAAATCGCAAGTACTTGCCGATTTTTTAATCGAGCTTCCGGAGGAAAGCCTCGCCGAAGGAAACCCGAATTCGACTTGGCAACTTCACGTTGATGGCTCATCATCCAAAAAGGTTCAGGGGTCGGGATACGTCTGACGTCGCCAATGGGCGAGATACTTGAACAATCCTTCCGCCTAGGTTTTCACGCCTCCAACAACGAAGCAGAATACGAAGCCTCATTGCCGGATTAAAGCTTGCAAGGACTCAAGATTGACTGCATTCACGCGTTCTGCGATTCACAGTTGGTCGCAAACCAGTTCAGCGGGAATACGCAGCTAAAGACGATCGTATGGAGGCGTATCTGAAAGTCGTCAAAGACTTGACTGCTCAGTTCAAAGAGTTCACACTCACGCGTATTCCACGAGGAGAAAACACTTCGGCTGATGCACTGGCCGCCTCGCATCCACTTCTGATCCAGCCCTGAAACGAGTTATTCCGGTGGAATTCATCGAGCGCCCAAGCATCACTCTCACGGAAACAGTGAGTGTAGTTACTCGATCCCAAGCCGCCAGGACTGCAAGGGAGAAAGCCTGTGCACCAGACAATGCTGGAGATGACGCTGACGAACGAGAAGCAGTAATCAACGGCTCGATGGTCCAGGACATATACGGCAAGGACAGGCCTCTCGAATGGAAATAGATGCAACGTCTATGGACGAGGACTTTACGACTCCAACGTCGACCCCTGCCACGAAACTGGAGTCGTCAAGATGAATGGAGCGTGTACGGGCATACGTATGGCTGCGACAAAGGGTGGCTCGACGACATCCGCGATACATCTGGCGATGGTATCTTACCTTCAGACAAATGGGCAGCCCGAAAATTCGGGCGCAAGCAGCGCGCTACATCTTGCTCGACGGTAATGTTTTAAAATGGCAATTCTCGGGCCATTACTCGCCTGCGTCGAAGGAAAGGAGGCAAGGGCAATCATGGAGGAGGTCCACGGCGCTCATGTGGTAACCACTCGGGAGGACGAGCCTTGGCAATAAAAATCAAACGACATGGCTATTACTGGCCGACCATGATACAAGATTGCGAGAAATACTCGTCTAGGTGCGAGAAATGTCAATGTCACGCACCGATGATTCATCAGTCGACCGAGATGCTCTCTTCGATATCATCACCCTATCCTTTCATGCGATGGTCCATGGATATCGTTGGACCTTTACATCCGTCAAAGCAGAAACGATTCTTATTGGTCCTGACAGACTATTTTTCAAAGTGGGTGGAGGCAGATTCGTATGCAAGCATCAAGGACCACAAGTCGAAAGTTTTGTATGGAGGAACATCATATGCCGACATGGAGTCCCATACGAGATCGTCACCGATAATGGATCACAGTTCATTTCCACAAGGTTCGAAGCTTTCTGCAAGAAGTGGAAGATCCGGCTAAGCAAATCCACCCCACGATATCCACAGGGCAACGGCCAGGCTGAAGCAATAAACAAAATGATTCTCGACGGTCTCAAGAAACGCCTCAACCAGAAGAAAGGCCGATGGGCCGACGAACTGGAAGGTGTATTGTGGTCTCATAGAACACACCGCGACGAGCAACCAACGAAACTCCATTCGCTCTCGTCTATGGGACAGAATGCGTCATTCCGCCAGAGATAAATTTTCCTGGAGTCCGCCGAAGACTACTCCCATAACAAGAAGGACTCAATCACTTGTTGATGCTTGACGAGTTGGACTTGATCGACGAAAGACGGGATCAAGCCTTGATCCGAATTCAGAATTACCAGAACGCAGCGGCAAAATACTACAACTCTCACGTACGAAAATCGACCGTTCTACGAAGGAGACCTGGTCCTACGGAAAAGTTTTCCAGAACACTGCTGAGCTGAATGCCGGCAAACTCGGAGCAAACTGGGAAAGGACCTTACAAAATCACGGAAGTAGTCCGACCCGGAGTGTACGAACTCGCCAACACGTCTGACATTCCAATACCAAGATCGTGGAACGCAATGCACCTCAAGAAGTACTATACTTAGGATACTTCACATGAACTACGGGGCGGCTTGATCCCTGCAAAGGGTACGTAGGCAGCTCATCTTCGGATGGGTTCAGCTGCCCCCTCCTAAAAAAAAGGGGAGGGAGTGGGTACGTATACTCGTATACTCCCACCTTTGTAATAGACTCCGCGTCAACTTAATGCAAGCTTCTCGAAGCAATTTTTCTTCATATCACACCCTCCACGGGTTACTAAAGCCTTAACAGAAACAGGCATCACATACGCACCTTTCACGAATCACCTAAAGTCCTAACTAAAACAGGCACCTCTCTTCACCCTCGTTGCTGCTTGGCCACAGCAACGAACTACTACATCCTTTACGGATCTAACTACTACATCCTAGCGGATTAAAAGCGCGCGCTATATAAATAACATGTCCATTGTCGGAGCGGATATACTTACGGTAGCGTATCCGTAAACCGAAATGTTCATCCTAAACCCAACAACAAATCGTTGGTCCCTAACAGTACTACATGTTCATTGATGGAGCGGATATGCTTACGGTAGCGTATCCGTAAACCGAAATGCTCATCCTAAACCCAACAACAAATCGTTGGTCGCAACAGTACTACGTGTCCATTGTCGGAGCGGATACGCTTACGGTAGCATATCCGCAAACCAGAAATGTTCATCCGAAAACCCAACAAACAAATCGTTGGTCAGAACGCCTGTGCTCATAATCGAAGCAAGTATGCTTACACTAACGTAATCATTCAAAACGAAACAAACGAATCGTCGGTATTAACACTAGCACAAACTGTAGCGAAACGGATCAGTCCTCCTTGGATAATAAAAAAGCAGCATTCAAGCAACAAGTTTCGACAACAAAGAAACGACACAACCAAAGCCAAAGCCACAAGGCAAACATAACAAGTCAATATGGATAAAGCCATCCATGGCACCATGTCCAAATAACGTCAAAGCATAATTAAAATGATGACTTGGGCAGTTCCCCATCATCATCATACCTTACCCCTCGAAGACGCACCCTAATCATCGTCGGAGGATTCGGCCGTCGTCTCAGATTCAGAGGCTTCGTTCGAACCAAGTTTACCCCTGTTGGATCCGGAGAATACGCGAACGCGACATCCGCCGCTAACGCCTCAACAGACTCATTACCAAGCGCGACGTCGGCCGAGTCTTCAGAGATCGGCGAGACCACTAGGTCGTTCCCCAACGAAGCGACCAACTTATCAAACTCGTCATCGGCACCAGCGTACCTCGCTCTCCATCCCTCGAGTTTCTCAGTTTCGGCATCCAGCGAAGGTGGTTCATCACCGCGGAGCAGCGCAAGGAGTTCAAGGTTCCCGTCGACTTGGGCGAGATCGACGACGCTGTTCTTCGACGTTTCGCCCAAGATCTTGATCTTCTCCTTGGCTCGGTCGACTTTGGATTGAAACTTCTCGGCCAGTCCGCGCATCGCCCCCTTCTTGGCCCGTTCGACCTTCTTGTCGGTCATAGCCCTCTCCGAGCTCAGCATCCGCTGGAGCTCGGCCACTTGAGCCTCTTGCTGGACCCGATAGGATTCCAAGTCTTCCTTCTGTTTCGATGCTGCCTCCGTCGCAGCGTCGCGCTCACGCTCGGCTTCGGTAAGCTTTGATCGAAGCCCTTCGGCCACTTTCCGTGCACGCTCGGCCCTCCTCGCATTCTTACGAACGTCCGCCTCGTAACCGGACGTCATCTTGTTAATAGAGGCCACGAACTAAACGGAGGGAAAAAGAGATCAGGCATCGCATTTTCAACGAAGTCCAAAAAAAAAGGGAGTTCGACGCAAACTACCTTAGCACCACGGCGAGAAATTTCAGCATAAGGCTTGCTCCGGGATAAAGTATCGGGAGGGGAAAACAATCCCCCTTGGAAAGAATCTTGGAGAAGAGAGTGGCAGAGGCCAACGCATCGTCACAAAACATGTCGGAAGCAAACGTCTGGGATACCGGTTGCGAAGGCAGCTCGTGCTCAGCGGCACTACTGACCAATGTGTTACGCCTTTTTTGTCCGGGAGCGTCATCCTTTCGAGGGTCTTTCCCTCTGTCAGCCCTTGCCGGGACGCGTCTCCGGACTGGCCTCACCAGATCGGCATCCTCACTTGTAGCCACAGCCTTGCCCTTTCCGCGGTGAACCGGGGGCAAGCCCAACACGATCTCTCTCACAATGGGGATCGGCGGAGCCAGCGCGGACGGTTCAACAGACGAGTCGCCCGAGGGGAAAGCGAGGGCAGCACTCAGCTGCTCCGCAGAAATCTCAGTTTGGCCGACCTCTGCCTGCTCCATCGCGGTGCGGCTCTCGGCCTCCATCCTTTCGCGAACAGATGGTCTTTTCCCCATGGCTCTCTTCGTACTGCTAGAAGAACACGGAGGAGTCGAACTCGGAGAATAATACCCAAAGTATCGTGCCCGCGCTCTCTCTACTCTTTGAAGAGTAAAATCTCCTTGCCAGTCGCACTCACCGGAAGCTAGAGTCTCACAAAGCGTAATTATGTCCGGAGGACATGTCGGAAGCGGATTAGGAACTGCAAAACCAACAAATAAGACGGAAGGTCATGACATGTTCAACAAGACAGAAAAGCTCGTAAAGCTATGGATCGGCTACCGATTTTTCTCCATGTGGTCTTAATTTTGTTAACCCAATCTGCACCAACCGAAGCCTCGGAGATGGGCACAAAGAAGAAATAATCCTCCCAATATCTGTCTTTACTTGGGAATCCTCCGATAATTTTGCGGTGAGCTTTGTTCGATAGGGAGTAAAGAAGCGAGTCCTTGGAGCGAAATGTCCGGAAGGATAGCAGGTTCAACAGGTGATCCACGGTGACTTCTTCGCCACACTCGAAGATGCGGACCACGATCCCAACCAGGTGTCGAATTCCCCGCGGAGTTATTTGCGCCAGAGCCAGTCTATGCTTCCACAGATACCCAAGGATGACCCCTGGTATTGGGAACCATATGAAGCACATGTAGAAACAACTCTCGTACAAGGTAAAAACCCTTTTGGGGGCTCACTGGCCCGATCCAATGGCGATGGAAGGATGAAGTCAATTTCTTCGGAAATGTTGAAATGGTGCCTGAGGGTCTCTAAAGATTCAGCGGTGGATAGAGTAGATCCTGGTGGATCAGGTGCCTCATGCTTGTATGTGCCCTTAGAAACTCGCCGCTTTGAAGAACACTCCCGAAGGCTCGCGTCTTGCCTAATCCTAACACGATCGGAACTCCAATTCTCCATCTCGATTTTTCATTAAAAGGACTCTCCATTTTGCCCAGCGAAGAAAATCACTTCGGCGAAAAAGTATTTCGGCCGAGCACCACTTCGGCAGAGAAGACTCCGGCCAAAAACAATTTCAGAGACAACAAAAAAAAACAAACAACAAAACAACCTAAAAAAAAAACTTCAGGAGGAGGAGAGAGAAGGGAGGAGAGAAGTTACCTTGAGATTTTTGAGAAGTGAAGAAGTGAAGAGGAAATGAGGAGTAGGGGGAGCATATATAGGCTCATAAAGCAAAAGATGATGTCATCAGGCATTGGGAATCGGGCCAAAACACAGTTGAATGAAGAAATTTCTACTGGAAAAAAGATTATCAGTCTGAAGACAGAGAACCTGGTGGACATCAAAAACAACGGACTAAGCGTCATGTCAGCTCAGCTCATACCAATCGACACGGCACATTGATCCCAGCTTGGACTTCCTCTACCTCGGCACTATCATCACTGAAACTACCGAGCTGGGGGGCTAACTGTTGGGGTCAAAACCCGCCCAGCTGTGATCAATGGGAAAATGGCTAAGTATGAAAATACGAAGAATCAGACAACGCCAAAATTGTGCCTAAGTCATTTCTGTACGAGTCCACTTAAGCACAAGAGGGGCCATTTTGGCCAAAGTAGCTCCATTTCCGGCCAAGGAAGCTTCACTTCGGCAGCTTCACTTCGGCAAGGCTTTGTCTCCACTTAGGCAAGCTTCGCTCCACTTAGGCAAGCTTTGTCTCCACTTAGGCAAGCCTTGCTCCGCTTAGGCAGGCTTTGTCTCCGCTTAGGCAAGCTTTGTCTCCACTTAGGCAAGCTTTGTCTCCACTTAGGCAAGCCTTGCTCCGCTTAGGCAGGCTTTGTCTCCACTTAGGCAAGCTTTGTCTCCCCTTAGGCAAGCCTTGTCTCTGCTTAGGCAAGCTTTGTCTCCGCTTAGGCAAGCCTCGAAGGAAGCATCGCTTCGGCATAGCCACTTCGGCAAAGGAGACTTCGGCAAGCCTAGTCACTTTGGCAGCGTGACTTCGGCAAGCCTAGCCACTTCGGCAGCTTCACTTCGGCACGCCTAGCCACTTCGGCAAAGGAGACTTCGGCAAGCCTAGTCACTTCGGCAGCTTCACTTCGGCAAGCCTAGCCACTTCGGCAAAGGAGATTTCGGCAAGCCTAGTCACTTCGGCAAGCCAATCTCGCTTCGGCATGGAGACTTCGGCAGCCTCATTTTGGTAAGCCTAGTCACTTCGACACGAAGACTTCGGCAAGCCTAGCCACTTCGGCAACCCTAGCCGCTTCGGCAACGGAGACTTCGGCAAGCCTAGCTCACTTCGGCACGGAGACTTCGGCAAGCCAAGCTCACTTCGGCACGGAGATTTCGGCAAGCCAAGCTCACTTCGGCAGCCTCACTTCGGCAAGCCAAGCTCACTTCGGCATGGAGACTTCGGCAAACCAAGCTCGCTTTGGCATGGAGACTTCGGCAGCCTCACTTCGGCAAGCCAAGCTCACTTCGGCAGCCTCACTTCGGCAAACAAGTCGCGGTCATCGGCCATGACCCACGGTCTTCGGCCATGACCCACGGTCTTCGTCCATGACCCGTGGTCATCGGCCATGACCCACGGAGACTTCGGCCATGACCCACGGTCTTCGGCAATGACCCGCGGTCTTCGACCATGACCCACAGAGACTTCGGCAAGCAACCCGTGATCTTCGGCAAACAACCTGCGGTCATCGGCCATGACCCACGGTCTTCTGCCATGACCCGCGGTCATCGGCCATGACCCACGGTCTTCTGCCATGACCCGCGGTCTTCCGCCATGACCCACGGAGACTTCGGCCATGACCCAGGGTCTTCGGCAAGCAACCCGCGGTCATCGGCCATGACCCACGGTCTTCGGCAAGCAACCCGCGGTCTTCGGCCACTTCGGCCAAGCTGGCCACTTCGGCCAAGCAGTCCACTTCGGCCAAGCAGTCCACTTCGGCCAAGCTGGCCACTTCGGCCAAGCAGTCCACTTCGGCCAAACTGGCCACTTCGGCCAAGCTGGCCACTTCGGCCAAGCAGGCCACTTCGGCCAAGCTGTCCACTTCGGCCAAGCAGTCCACTTCGGCCAAGCAGTCCACTTCGGCCAAGCTGGCCACTTCGGCCAAGCTGGCCACTTCGGCCAAGCAGGCCACTTCGGCCAAGCAGGCCACTTCGGCCAAGCTGTCCACTTCGGCCAAGCAGTCCACTTCGGCCAAGCAGTCCACTTCGGCCAAGCAGTCCACTTCGGCCAAGCAATCCACTTCGGCCGAACTGCCTTGCCGAAGTGAAAACCATACGAAACTGTCTTGCCGAAGTCAAAACCATACGAAACTGTCTGGCCGAAGTCAAAACCATACGAAACTGTCTGGCCGAAGTCAAAACCATACGAAACTGTTTGACCGAAGTCAAAACCATACGAAACTGTCTTGCCGAAGTCAAATCTATACGAAGCCAGAAGACGACGTGGCCGAAGTCATTTCTATACGAAACTGTCTTGCCGAAGTGAAATCTATACGAATTTGCCTGGCCGAAGTCAAGTCTGTACGAAGCCAGAAGATGACGTGGCCGAAGTCATTTCTATACGAAACTGTCTTGCCGAAGTGAAATCTATACAAAGTTGCCTGGCCGAAGTCAAGTCTATACGAAGCCAGAAGACGACGTGGCCGAAGTCATTTCTATACGAAACTGTCTTGCCGAAGTCAAATCTATACGGAGCTGTCTGGCCGAAGTCAGAGTTGCCGAAGATGATCCTGGCCGAAGTCATTCCCATACGGAGCTGTCCGGCCGAAGTCATTTCCATACGAAACTGTCTGGCCGAAATCAAGTCTACACGAAGCCAGAAGACGACGCGGCCGAAGTCATTTCTATACGAAGACAACAAGCCCATCTTCGGCCTACAATGATACAGAGCCCCACGAAGTCGAGCCGACTTCGCTAAAAAGGAAATCCCAAAGGATTAGGAAGTTTTCCTTATCTCTTTAGGATTGACCTGGCCGACTCAAACTAGTATATATATCTATGTTCATCTTTTGAAAAAGGGATCCGAAAATTGGCTTAGCAAAAAACCCTAGACTTTTTTGCTCTCAAACTCTTGTACGAAAGCTTTTCGACACAGCTTAATAAAAACCATCTTTGGATCTCTCCGTTCGTGGTTCATCCGCAGAAATTTCATCTCCCTTAACAAACCTCCGACAAATTCTAATTGTGTTGATTTTGACTCCCACATAGAACGGTCGATTTCGTACGTGAGAGTTGTAGTATTTTGCCGCTGCGTTCTGGTAATTCTGAATTCGGATCAAGGCTTGATCCCGTCTTTCGTCGATCAACTCCAACTCGTCAAGCATCAACAAGTGATTGAGCCCTTCTTGTTCTGGGAGTAGTCTTCGGCGGACTCCCGGAAAATGTATCTTTGGTGGAATGACGCATTCTATCCCATAGACGAGGGTTTCATTGGTTGCTCGTCGCGGTGTTGTTCTATGAGACCATAATACCCCTTCCAACTCGTCAGCCCAGCGTCCTTTCTTTTCGTCAAGGCGTTTTTTGAGACCGTCAAGAATTGTCTTGTTTATTGCTTCTGCCTGGCCGTTTCCTTGTGGATATCTCGGGGTGGATTTGCTCAGTCGGATTTTCCACTTCTCGCAGAAAGCTTCAAACTTTGTGGAGATGAACTGCAACCCATTATCGGTGACGATTTCGTAAGGGACTCCATGTCGGCATATGATGTTATTCCAGACAAAACTTTCGACTTGTGCGTCCTTGATGCTGGCATACGAATCTGCCTCTACCCATTTCGAAAAATAGTCTGTCAGGACCAGTAAGAATCGTTTCTGCTTCGACAGATGAAAAGGTCCAACAATGTCCATGGACCATCGCATGAATGGATAGGGCGAAGATATTGAGGAAAGCATCTCGGATGGGTGATGAATCATTGGTGCATGACGTTGACACTTTTCGCACCTGGATGAGTACTTCTCGCAGTCTTGTATCATGGTCGGGCAGTAATAGCCATGTCGTTAGATTTTTATCGCCAAGGCTCGTCCTCCCGAATGGTTGCCACAGGAGCCATCGTGAACCTCCTCCATGATTGCCCTTGCCTCCTTTTGTTCAATGCAGGCGAGTAATGGCCCCGAGAATCGCCATTTGAAAACGTTACCGTCGAGCAGGATGTAGCGTGCCGCTTGCGCCCGAAGCTTACGAGCTGCCCATTTGTCAAAAGGTAAGGTACCATCGCAAATGTACCCGCGGATGTCGTCAAGCCATCCTTTGTCATAGCCATATTCAAGTTCTTGCGATGTTTCGTCCGTCGTAACGGCTTCAGCTGTGTGACTTGGGTGGGAATCGGGGGAAAGGGTTGTTGGGTCCTGGTCCATGGTCGTTGCTTCTTCTTCGACATCTACAGGATTATCGTTCTCGTTGAATGCGTCTATTTCCATCCGAGAGGCGTGTCCTTCGTCTGCCGCATATGTCTCATCCTGGACCATTGAGCCGTTGATTACTGCTTTTCGTTCGTCAGCGTCATCTTCAACATTATCCGGTGCACATGCTTTCTCCCTTGCAGTCCTGGCGGCTTGATACCGCGTAACCACACTCACTGTTTCTGGAAGGGTGATGCTCGGGCATTCGATGAATTCCACCGGAATAACTCCTTTCAAGGCTGGATCAGAAGTGGATGCGAGGGCGGCTAGCGCATCAGCCGAAGTGTTTTCTCCTCGTGGAATACGCTTGAGTGTGAACTCTTTAAACTGTGCAGTCAAGTCTTTGACGACTTTCAGATATGCCTCCATACGATCTTCTTTAGCTGCGTATTCCCTGCTGAACTGGTTCGCGACTAACTGTGAATCCCAGAACGTGTGAATGCAATCAATCTTGAGTCCTTGCGCAAGCTTTATTCCGGCAATGAGGGCTTCATATTCTGCTTCGTTGTTGGAGGCACGAAAACCTAGGCGGAAGGATTGTTCAAGTATCTCGCCCATTGGCGACGTTAGACGTATCCTGACCCCTGAACCATTTTTGGATGATGAGCCGTCAACGTGAAGTTGCCAAGTCGAATTCGGGTTTCCTTCGGCGAGGCTCTCCTCCGGAAGTTCGATTAAAAAATCGGCAAGCACTTGCGATTTTACGAAGGTTCGCCCGCGATACTCGATGTCGTACTCGCTGAGCTCGATAGCCCACTTGGCCAATCGCCTGGATTGACTTGTGCTGTGGAAAATCGATCGTAGGGGGAAAGGACTAAGGACCACAAGGGAGTGTGATTGGAAGTATGGCCTTAGTTTCCTGGCAGAAATGACCACCGATAAAGCCAACTTCTCCATCTTCGGGTATCTTGTCTCTGCGTCGGTGAGGGTCTTACTGACGTAAAACATTGGTTTCTGCTCTCCCCGTTCGTCGGGAATGAGTACTCCGCTTACTGCCGTGGTGGAGATTGTGGTGTATAGGAAGAGCGGCTCTCCCTTGACTGGCTTTGCGAGCACCGGGGGACTGGCGAGATATTTCTTCAACTGCTGGAAAGCTTCTTCGCACTTCTCTGTCCATTCGAATTTCTTATTTCCTCGTAAAGTGTCGTAGAATGGTAAGCACTTATCGGTGGATCGCGAAATAAATCTGTTGAGTGCAGCCACCCTTCCAGTCAGTCTCTGTACTTCACGTTTTGATTTTGGGGAAGCCATCTGGATAAGCGTGTCGATCTGCTTTGGATTCGCTTCGATTCCTCGATGATTAACTAAGTAACTAAGAACTCGCCAGACGTGACTGCGAATCTACACTTTTTCGGGTTGAGCTTCATGTTGTGTGAGTTGAGCTGTCGGAAACATTCCTCCAAATGTAGCACGTGAACCGTTGCCTTTAGTGTGGGAGTCGAAATCAGCACAATTAGAATTTGTCAGAGGTTTGTTAAGAGGGATGAAATTTCTGTGGATGAACCACGAACGGAGAGATCCAAAGATGGTTTTTATTAAGCTGTGTCGAAAAGCTTTCGTACAATAGTTTGAGAGCAAAAAAGTCTAGGGTTTTTCGCTAAGTAAATTTCGGATCCCTTTTTCAAGAGATGTACATCGATATATATACTGGCCTGAGTCGGCCAGGTCAATCCCAAAGTCATAAGGAAAACTTCCTAATCCTTCGGGATTTCCTTTCTAGCTAAGCCGGCTTGACTTCGAGGGCCTTTGCATCGTTGTAGGCCAAAGATGGGCTTGTTGTCTTCGTATATAAATAACTTCGGCCGCGTCGTCTTCTTGCTTCGTATAGAAATGGCTTCGGCCGGACAGCTCCATATGGAAGTGACTTCGGCCAAGATCGTCTTCGGCAGCTCTGACTTTGGCCAGACAGTTTCGTATGGAAACGACTTCGGCCAGGCAGTTTCGTATGGTTTTGACTTCGGCCAGGCAGTTTTGTATGGTTTTGACTTCGGCCAGGCAGTTTCGTATGGTTTTGACTTCGGCCAGACAGTTTCGTATGGTTTTGACTTCGACCAGATTTCCTTCGTATGGAGCCAAGCTTGCTGATGTCTCCTTCTTTCTTCGCCGAAGCCTCTCCCTTCTTCGCCGAAGTGGAGCAAAGCTTTGCTGATGTGAGCCAAAGCTTGCCTAAGTGGACACAAGGCTTACCTAAGTGGAGACAGGTCTTGCCTAAGCGGAGACAAGGCTTGCCTACATCTCTTCCTTCCTTGCCGAAGTCTCCATGCCGAAGTGAAGCTCCCTTGGCCGAAAATGGAGCTGCTTTGGCCAGAATGGCCTCTCTTGTGCTTAAGCGGACTCGTACAGAAATGACTTAGGCACAATTTCGGCCTTGTCCGATTCTTCACATTTTCATACTCATCCTGATCCTTCGGCCGCGTTGTCTTCTGGCTTCGTATAGAAATGGCTTCGGCCGGACAGCTCTGTATGGAAGTGACTTCGGCCAGGATCGTCTTCGGCAGCTCTGACTTCGGCCAGACAGTTTCGTACGGAAATGACTTCGGCCAGGCAGTTTCGTATGGTTTTGACTTCGGCCAGGCAGTTTCGTATGGGTTTGACTTCGGCCAGGCAGTTTCGTATGGTTTTGACTCCGGCCAGGCAGTTTCGTATGGTTTTGACTTCGGCCAGGCAGTTTCGTATGGTTTTGACTTCGGCCAGATTTCCTTCGTATGGAAGTGGCTTTGGCAAAACTGCCTTCGGCCAGGTTTGCCGATGTCTGGGCTTGCCGATGTCTCTCTTTGCCGATGTCTGGGCTTGCCGATGTCTCTCGTTGCCGATGTCTGGGCTTGCCGATGTCTCTCGTTGCCGAAGTGAGCCAAGCTTGCCGATGTCTCCTTCTTTCTTCGCCGAAGTCTCCATGCCGAAGTGAGCCAAGCTTGCCGATGTCTCCTTCTTTCTTCGCTGAAGTCTCCATGCCAAAGTGAGCCAAGCTTGCCGATGTCTCCTTCTTTCTTCGCTGAAGTCTCCATGCCGAAGTGAGCCATGCTTACCGATGTTTCCTTCTTTCTTCGGCGAAGTCTCCATGCCGAAGTGAGCCAAAGCTTGCCGATGTCTCCTTCTTTCTTCTCCGAAGTCTCCATGCCGAAGTGAGCCAAAGCTTGCCGATGTCTCCTTCTTTCTTCGCCGAAGTCTCCATGCCGAAGTGAGCTAAACTTGCCGATGTCTCCTTCTTTCTTTGCCGAAGTCTCCATGCCGAAGTGAGCCAAACTTGCCGATGTCTCCTTTTTTCTTCGCCGAAGTCTCCATGCCGAAGTGAGCCAAAGCTTGCCGATGTCTCCTTCTTTCTTCGCCGAAGTCTCCATGCCGAAGTGAGCTAAACTTGCCGATGTCTCCTTCTTTCTTTGCCGAAGTCTCCATGCCGAAGTGAGCCAAACTTGCCGATGTCTCCTTCTTTCTTCGCCGAAGTCTCCATGCCAAAGTGAGCCAAAGCTTGCCGATGTCTCCTTCTTTCTTCGCCGAAGTCTCCATGCCAAAGTGAGCCAAAGCTTGCCGATGTCTCCTTCTTTCTTCGCCGAAGTCTCCATGCCGAAGTGAGCCAAACTTGCCGATGTCTCCTTCTTTCTTTGCCGAAGTCTCCATGCCGAAGTGAGCCAAACTTGCCGATGTCTCCTTCTTTCTTCGCCGAAGTCTCCATGCCGAAGTGAGCCAAAGCTTGCCGATGTCTCCTTCTTTCTTCGCCGAAGTCTCCATGCCAAAGTGAGCCAAAGCTTGCCGATGTCTCCTTCTTTCTTCGCCGAAGTCTCCATGCCGAAGTGAGCCAAAGCTTGCCGATGTCTCCTTCTTTCTTCGCTGAAGTCTCCATGCCGAAGTGAGCCATGCTTACCGATGTTTCCTTCTTTCTTCGGCGAAGTCTCCATGCCGAAGTGAGCCAAAGCTTGCCGATGTCTCCTTCTTTCTTCTCCGAAGTCTCCATGCCGAAGTGAGCCAAAGCTTGCCGATGTCTCCTTCTTTCTTCGCCGAAGTCTCCATGCCGAAGTGAGCTAAACTTGCCGATGTCTCCTTCTTTCTTTGCCGAAGTCTCCATGCCGAAGTGAGCCAAACTTGCCGATGTCTCCTTCTTTCTTCGCCGAAGTCTCCATGCCGAAGTGAGCCAAAGCTTGCCGATGTCTCCTTCTTTCTTCGCCAAAGTCTCCATGCCGAAGTGAGCTAAACTTGCCGATGTCTCCTTCTTTCTTTGCCGAAGTCTCCATGCCGAAGTGAGCCAAACTTGCCGATGTCTCCTTCTTTCTTCGGCGAAGTCTCCATGCCGAAGTGAGCCAAAGCTTGCCGATGTCTCCTTCTTTCTTCGCCGAAGTCTCCATGCCGAAGTGAGCCAAAGCTTGCCGATGTCTCCTTCTTTCTTCGCCGAAGTCTCCATGCCGAAGTGAGCCAAACTTGCCGATGTCTCCTTCTTTCTTCGCCGAAGTCTCCATGCCGAAGTGAGCCAAAGCTTGCCGATGTCTCCTTCTTTCTTCGCCGAAGTCTCCATGCCGAAGTGACCCAAGCTTGCCGATGTCTCTTTCTTTCTTCGCCGAAGCCTCTCCCTTCTTCGCCGAAGTGGAGCAAAGCTTTGCTGATGTGAGCCAAAGCTTGCCTAAGTGGAGACAAGGCTTACCTAAGTGGAGACAGGTCTTGCCTAAGCGGAGACAAGGCTTGCCTACATCTCTTCCTTCCTTGCCGAAGTCTCCATGCCGAAGTGAAGCTCCCTTGGCCGAAAATGGAGCTGCTTTGGCCAGAATGGCCTCTCTTGTGCTTAAGCGGACTCGTACAGAAATGACTTAGGCACAATTTCGGGCTTGTCCGATTCTTCGTATTTTCATACTTAGCCATCTTCCCATTGATCACAGCTGGGTGGGTTTTGACCCCAACATCTAGCGATTTCACCAGCATGTGGTCTATGTAAACCTCCATCGTTCTTCCGAGTTGATTAGCAAACATCTTGTTTACTAAGCGCTGATATGTGGCTCCAACGTTTTTGAGGCCGAAAGGCATCACCTTGTAGCAATAGATTCCACGATCCGTGATGAAGGCTGTCTTCTCACGATCGTCGGGATTCATTTGGATTTGATTGTATCCAGAGAATGCGTCCATGAAAGATAAGAGCTTGTTACCGGCCGTTGCTTCGACCAGTCGATCAATGTATGGTAGTGGGAAGCTGTCTTTCGGGCACGCCTTATTTAAGTCCGTGAAATCGACGCACACCCGCCATTTTCTGTTCTTCTTTTTGACTACAACAGGATTCGCCAGCCAATCCGGGTACTTGACTTCCATTATCGAACCGACTCGTAAGAGTCTTTCGACTTCGTCGTTCACTACTTTCGCTATGTCAGGACCCAACTTTCTCCATTTCTGCTTGATTGGTTTGAAGGTTGGGTCGATGTTCAATTCATGACTGGTTACGCCGATATCAATTCAGGGCATATCCTCTGCTGCCCACGCGAAAGTGTCCACGTTTTCTTTTAAGAATGAAACCAGTTCGTCCTTGATTTTTTTGTCGAGGCCGAATCCAATCTCTACGCATCGTTCCGGGTGTTCGTCATCGATACAAACTGATATTACGGGGTCGCAGGGCTGTTCAGCTGGTTTTTCTTCACGATCCTCCGCAATCTGTAATTGCTACAAGAGCTTGGAGAGTTCTTTTACTGGCTCCCTGTCTGTCTTCATCTTCTTGCGTTCTGACTTGGCTATTGGATCGGTGACAGGATTCCTGAGTTTGTGTGCAGCTAGGAAGCATACGCGGGACTCCTTCTGACTTCCCAAAATCATTTTGAATTCGCTCGGTGTTGGGAATTTTACGCAGAGATGGTAGGTCGAGGCTACGGCGCGTATTGAATTTAACCAAGGTGTTCCGATGATGACGTTATAGATTGCTAGGTGATCGGCTACCGAGAACTCGACGAGCTTGATGACACACCCAGCTTCTACAGGTAGCTTGATCGTCCCGATTGTCATCGTCGTTTCTCTGGAGAATCCAGTCAATGGTTTAGGGGTAGCCACTATGTCGGACAGATTGATGTCCATTCTTTTGAGAGTTTCTTTGAAGATTATGTCCACTGCATGCGGTTTATTGATTCCGGCTATTTCTCTTTCTTCGAAGGAGATTACGTTGTCAGGAAACTTGGAAGGTGCGGACCAGTTGATGCTGACATCAGCTCGTCGTTGAAAAGCTTTAATCGATGAGACGGTATCAGAGCAATAGTGAGATCCACCCATTATCATGTTGATCCGTCTTCTTGGTCCAGATTGTGGGGCTTCGTCATTCTGCCTCCCTCGCTTAGGAAGATCTTCATCCGCCTGCTCGGGGTGGTTGGCATTGGGATCCATGTCGAAGTCCTTGAGGCTGATATCCCCTTTGAGTTTGCCAGCCGCCAGTCTTGCAGCGAGTTTCAAACCTAGGATGCGGTAATTTGCAGTCGAGTGTCCGAAGATATGGTGATGCTCGCAATAAGCTGCTTTGTCGTAAGTTCCTTGGTCCCTGGTCCAAGTGCCACTCCATGTACCTCTTCCTCGGCCTTGGCCTCGTCCTTGTCCCATGGTCCATAGATCCGCATCGGATGTTCGGCGCTGCATGAATATAGCGTAATGTTTGAGGAATGCCGATGACAGCTGATTGAAATTGTCGATCGAGTTTCTTCCCAGCCTGGAGAACCATTGGAGATATGGGCCTTTATGATGCTCGACGAACAAGAGACATTGACCAGCGTCTTCTTCTCCTTCTCTGAAGTTTGCACGTCCCATTGCTATTGCGAAGGTGGTCAAGTGCTCCTTTGTATCATTTTTGCCTTCGTAAACTGGTATCTTCATCTTCCCCGGATCAGAAACTCTTGACTTAATGATTCGGGTCGTGAACGGGGTGTTTTGTGCTTCCTCAAGCACTCGGTCGAGTTCGGGGGCCTTGCTAGTAGCCTTATGCATCTGAGATCAAACAAATTTCATCTCAGCGGCAGCTCGCTCCATGCCTGCCCAAATTTCGGCCATCTCCTCCTTCTGGGCTCGGATTATCGCTTTGCATTCTTCTTCGATCTGGGCTCGTTGGGCCCAGAGGATGTTTTCTTCTTCCTCCGTAAGGTCTTGATCATGGCCAAGGTTGGCACTGCTTTGTTCGACTCAAGTTTGGGTCGCCCCTGTAAGTTCGGCTCCGTGGTGGTGTTCTGAGTCGTGTTCCCCTTCTGGGTTCTCCTCCAGGTCGATCACCGGATTCATTCCGTCCATAGTCTACGTGTTTGCCTCCTGCGGTGTCGCGTTCAGTTCGGCGGTTGTGGTTGGTTCGTTTATAGGGAGTAATACGCCTTGGCTTCTCGGCGCATGGTGAGGTGTTTAGAAATTGAGGGCCGTCGGATTTAGACGTCGAAGAGGGCACCTCATTAGGTCAACTCCTGAGCCTCTACCACGGACTCGGCTCGCATTCGCAAGGATTTCGAGCTTATCGGTCACCGTTGTGTTTAGCTTGTCATGCTCCTCCGCCTTCTTGAGCAGCGTCTCTAGCATCGTCTTGATCTGTGTCAGGGCTTCTGGGCTCATCTCCACGACTGCAGGCGTTGGTGTATCTGTTGCTCCAGATCCATCGATCCCCATGTCCTGCGGGTCGTCGGTTCGTCCGTCGCTAGTAATCTTCTTCGAATCGTTCGTGCGGTGGTTCCTTGGAGTAAGAAAGTTTCAATCCCCCTCCTTCTAGCGCCAAATTGTGGGAGTCGAAATCAACACAATTAGAATTTGTCGGAGGTCTGTTAAGGGGGATGAAATTTCTGCGGATGAACCACGAACGGAGAGATCCAAAGATGGTTTTTATTAAGCTGTGTCGAAAAGCTTTCGTACAAGAGTTTGAGAGCAAAAAAGTCTAGGGTTTTTTGCTAAGTAAATTGCGGATCCCTTTTTCAAGAGCTGTACATGAGTATATATATTAGCTTGAGTCGGCCAGGTCAATCCCCAAGAGATTAGGAAAACTTCCCAATCCTTCGGGATTTCCATTTTAGCAAGTCGGCTTGGCTTCGTGGGCCTTTGCATTGTTGTAGGCCGAAGATGGGCTTGTTGTCTTAGTATAGAAATGGCTTCGGCCGCGTTGTCTTCTAGCCTCGTATAGAAATGACTTCAGCCATGCAGCTCCTTATAGACTTAACTTTGGCAGGCAGCTTCGTATGAAATTGACTTCGGCCAGGATTGTCTTCGGCAGCTTTGACTTCGGCCAGATAGTTTCGTATGGAAATGACTTCGGCCAAGCAGCTCCGTGTAGACTTGACTTCGGCCAGGTAGCTTCGTATGGAATTAACTTCGGCCAGGATTGTCTTCGGCAGCTTTGACTTCGGCCATATAGTTTCGTATGGAGTTGACTTCGGCCAGACAATTTTCGTATGGTTTTGACTTCGGCCAGGCAGCTTCGTGTCACGGCCAAAGTGGGTCATTGCCGATGTGGCATGGCTTGGCCGAAGTCCCCGCGTTTGCCGAAGTCTCTAGTGCTTGCCTAAGTTTCCAGTGTTTGCCGAAGTCTCCCTGCTTGCCAAAGTCTCCGTGCTTGCCGAAGTCTCCAATGCTTGCCGAAATCTCCGTGCTTGCCAAAGTCTCCAGTGCTTGCCGAAGTGGCCAGTGCTTGCCGAAGTCTCCAGTGCTTGCTGAAGTCTCTGTGTTTGCCTAAGTGGCCAGTGCTTGCCGAAGTCTCCGTGTTTGCCTAAGTCTCCCTGCTTGCCGAAGTCTCCGTGTTTGCCTAAGTCTCCCTGCTTTCCGAAGTCTCCGTGTTTGCCTAAGTCTCCAGTGTTTGCCAAAATCTCCCTGCTTGCCGAAATCTCCGTGTTTTCCTAAGTCTCCAGTGCTTGTTGAAGTCTCCCTGCTTGCCGAAGTCTCCGTGTTTGCCTAAGTCTCCATGCTTGCCGAAGTCTCCGTGTTTGCTGAAGTCTCCAGTGCTTGCCGAAGTCTCCGTGTTTGCCTAAGTCTCCAGTGTTTGCCGAAATCTCCCTGCTTGCTGAAGTCTCCGTGTTTGCCTAAGTCTCCAGTGTTTGCCGAAGTGGCCAGTGCTTGCCGAAGTCTCCTGTGTTTGCCGAAGTCTCCGTGCTTGCCGAAGTCTTCGCGCTTGCCGAAGTGGCCAGTGCTTGCCGAAATCTCCCTGCTTACCGAAGTCTTCATGCTTGCCAAAGTCTCCGTGCTTGCCGAAGTCTCCAGTGCTTGCCGAAGTCTCCGTGTTTGCCAAAGTCTCCAGTGTTTGCCGAAGTGGAGCAGAGCTTTGCCGATGTGAGCCAAAGCTTGCCTAAGTGGAGACAAGACTTGCCTAAGTGGAGACAAGGCTTGCCTAGGCGGAGACAAAGCTTGCCTAAGTGGAGACAAGGCTTGCCTAAGCGGAGACGAGGCTTGAGCGGAGAAAAATATTGCCTAAGTGGAGACAAAGCTTGCCTAAGCGGGGACAAAGGTTGCCTAAGTGGAGACAAGGCTTACCTAAGTGGAGATAGAGATTGCCTAAGCGGAGACAAAGCTTTCCTAAGCGGAGACAAAGCTTGCCTAAGCGGAGACAAAGCTTGCCTAAGCGGAGACAAAGCTTGCCTAAGCGGAGACAAAGCTTGCCTAAGCGGAGACAAAGCTTGCCTAAGCGGAGACAAAGCTTGCCTAAGCGGAGACAAAGCTTGCCGACGCGGAGACAGAGATTTCCTAAGGGGAGACAAAGCTTGCCTAAGCGGGGACAAAGCTTGCCTAAGTGGAGACAAGGCTTGCCTAAGCGGAGACAATGCTTGCCTAAGCGGAGACAAAGCTTGCCGACGTCTTTCCTTTCTTCGCCGAAGTCTCCACGCCTAGGTGAGCCAAAGCTTGCCGATGTCTCCTCTTTGGCAAAGTGGAGCAGAGCTTGGTTGGAATGGCCTATCTCGTGCTCAAGCGGACTCGTACAGAAACGACCTAGGCACAATTCCAGCCTTCTCCGATTCTTCGCATTTCCACACTTAGCCATTTTTCCATTGATCACAGCTAGGTGGGTTTTGACCCCAACACTGCTCATCGCCGGTCTGGGGTGTATGTCTAGAATCCATCTATCAGACCAGACATAAGTTTTTGTTCCATCCCCAATGGTCCGCCTTGAACCATTTAGAATTAGCTCCTTAGCCGCCCATATGCTTCGCCACCCAAACGATGGCCGATGCGGTTTTGGTGCATGGAACGGATGTACCGTTCGAAAATATCTTTCTTTCAAAACCCGTGCAGCGAAAGAATTAGGATGCTGATGTAGACGCCAGAGTTGTTTAGCAAGGAGGGCCTGGTTAAAATCTGTAAGGATTTAAAACCGATACCACCATCCTTCTTAGATAGACATAAGTTCTTCCATGCTATCCAATGTATTCCTCGAGAGTTTTGTTTTGAACTCCACCAAAAGTTCCCAACCTCACTCGTAAGCTCTTGACAAAGTCCTTTAGGGAGAAGGAAACACGACATGACATATGTCGGGAGTGCTTGTGCGATCGATTTGATCATTATCTCTTTCCCCATTTTGACAGGAATTTTGCAGACCAACTGTTTATTCGATTATTTAAACGATCTCGGATATAAGCAAAAATCTGTGATTTTGATCCTTTAGTTGCTCCGGAAACCCCAAATATTTTCCTGTGCCCCCTTCGGTAGGTATATGTAGTCGCTCTTTAATGGACACCCATTCATCATCTGGGACCTCTTTTCCAAATGTTATGGCCGATTTGCCAAAATTAATATGTTGGTGGGATGCATTTCCATATTGATTAATGATATGTAGCAGTTCTTGACTCTGTCCCGCCGTAGCTTTGCAGAAGAACAGACTATCATCCGCAAAGAACAGATGAGCGATTGGCGGACTGGCTTGAGCTAGCTTCAAGCTTGTAAGCCGTCCACCTGATTCTTATGCACGTAGATTGGCGATAAGCACCTCAGGGCATAAAATGAAAAGATATGGAGAAAAGGGATCTCCTTGACGTAGTCCTCGAGAGGGAATGACGAAACCTTTGGGTTCACCATTGAGTAGAACATAGTATGATACCGAATTCACACATGGCATAATCCAAGAGATCCATGTTTCTGCAAATCCCATATTCCGCATAAGTGCTTCCAAAAAGCTCCACTACACTCTGTCGTATGCTTTGCTCATATCCGTTTTGATGGCCATAAAGTTCTTCTTGCAATTATCATTTGTGTTTGGAGCATGGAAGGCCTCCTGGGCTACGAAAATGTTATCTGAGATCATTCTCCTTGCGACAAATGCCGATTGTGTCTCTGAGATCACCTTCGAGAGTAGCCTCTGGCATAATACCTTGGAGATAATTTTATAGCTGACATTGCAGAGGCTAATAGGTCTAAATTCTGTCATAGCCCTCGGTCTTTCGACTTTCGGGAGGCAAAGCTGTGGCATTATTGACTTGTCTTATACAGGCAAATGCCTCTCCTGGGTTAGAAGACGATGCAAGAATGTCATAAGGTGTCTTATGGATCGAGCAATGGGAAATAAAAAAATGGCATGACCAGTTTACTCATACGAATGTGGAATATATGCCACTACAAGAAATATGGGTATTCTTAGCAGCTGAAAACCGTTATCTAATGATACCATATCGTTATGGAAAGCGCTATGTCTGCGTCCGTCATAATAGGTCCGACACTTTCGATAGCGGTTTTTGGCACTGCTATCGTGTTTTCATTTAATAAAGAGCTTTTTCTTATACAATAGTATATAAATATAATAGCAATTGATTATTGTTATTAACTAATTTATTCATAGCATATTTCAATACGACTATAGCATTCGATATATGTAATAATTTTAGTTTATTCCAGTAATATATAATAAAATAACAAAAGTATTAAAAAATTGAACTTGTTTTTAATATAATTACATTACAAAAAGTATAAATTAATATTACATTATTCTAAAAAAAATATTACATTATTCTAAAAATCTAATCACATGATTTCTGAAATTATAATAACCTAACAAAATGACATGTTTCACGGAGTAAACAACCTCTTCTTTCTTAATTCTCATTCCCTCTCGAGTGTATGATCTGCTTACCTGTTTCAAATTCTTGTGTAGAACAAAGGATAGAGAATATACGAAGCTAATTAGTGCCCACAACTAACAAGATCAATTAACCAATAGAACATCAAAGATTGTTACTTTACTGGATTTAAGAAAGGGAATAATGCAAAAAAAAATCTCCAAGTTACAAAAAAATGCAAGATCAACCTCAAACTAAAATAAATGCAAAAAAAACTCTCTATCATATTGAAAACCAGCAATCTGAACCTCGGAGTAAACAGTATTTATTTTTTTGACGGAATTAAAAGCACAGTCGTTTTATCTAAATAAAAATGACATGACAAAGAAATGTAATGTCGTTTTGCTCTGCGAAAACGACAAATATTTTCACTGCATTATCAAATTTGTCATATTAAAATGAAAACCAAACGACAAGTAAGATCATTAAAATCATATTTTTTACGGAATTACATTGCAATTTAAAAGAAAATAACTTTTGTCTAGTTTTTGGCACATGTTTTTTGGCCTAGTTTTTGGCACATGAAAACATGGAATTTATTATTTGTTGAGTTTGATAATGCAGTGAAAATATTTGTCGTTTTCGCAGAGCAAAACGACATTATATTTCTTTGTCATGTCGTTTTTATTTAGATAAAACGACTGTGCTTTTAATTCCGTCAAAAAAATAAATACTGTTTACTCCGAGGTTCAGATTGCTGGTTTTCAATATGATAGAGAGTATTTTTGCATTTATTTTAGTTTGAGGTTGATCTTGCATTTTTTGTGACTTGGAGGTTTTTTTTGCATTATTCCCTTTAAGAAAAGTTGTTAAGAATATTATTTTTGTGATTACGTTTTTCTGAAGAGCCACTCTTAACTCGGAAAGACCTTCATCAGGTCCATAAGAACTAGTCGTAGGATCCCACATAAGGTCCTTCACCTTTTCTAAGGTCTTTTGAGGAGGTTGCAAATGAACCACTCCCTACAATCACATGAACATGATTATATATTTGTTTCCATAAGAAACAAGGCAATAGAATTTGCAGACAAAACAAATGGTTTCCCATTCTGTAAACAGCAAACACACGTCAATAATTATTTATTTATTTAGGCCAACAGATTTCTAGATAATTAGCCAACAAGTAGATGCAAAATGAAGACTTAATTTTGGCAAAATTGCATACTCTCATCGAGATCTTTGTTAGTATCCAAAACCAACTGATAATTACTTAAGAATACTGCACTACAATCTATCACTACAAACGCAACATCAAAATCTAGAAATCTAAGAAAATGAAGCAAAATGATGGGAAATTTGAAGTACCTCTTGTAACCAAGGATTGTTCCACGAACATACAATCTGTATACAGCAAACACACGGATTTCGTCAGATAACTAACCACTAACAATCAAATTTGAATGACAGATTCAGCTGAAACAGAGAGAATCGAAACCCAAAAACAAAAACTTACCTGGATCTCAGCGAGAACACCTTTTTCTCTAGGGTTCGAGTGACTAAAGTCTTGAGATCCATCATCTCTCTCTCTCTCTCAACAACAGCGGCGGGAGCAAAACCATTCGCGACGGAGTTTTGAACGAAGGAGACGCAGAAAGTGACCAATAAGAGACATCGTCAATGAGTTATGATGACGGAAAATGCGGTGGAGGGAGACTGAGAGAAGAGAGGAGATACGAGATCCAGATCCAAGTCGGAGAGAAAGAAAAAGCAAAAGAAGGACGGAATCGTTGACAGAATGATTTTTGCCATGTCATCAATCCGAGTGATATCTTGTAATTGGCTTTACACAATCAAATTTTTGCCACATCATCGATCTAAGTGATCTTTTGTGATTGGCTTTAGACAATCAAGAGATTTAAATATACATACATATAACAGTTTAAAGTTAACAAAAAATATAACATGAAATCGTTTTGAATTTTAAGAAGGATTATATTGTTTGTCTTTTTTTTATAAAAATGAGCTAATATTTTTTTAGTATAACATTTTCCTCTTTATTATTATTTACAAAACAAACAAGGTCGAATTTGCTACCAACATTAATTTTTATTATTTTCTCAAGGTTTAACCCTATCATTTCTATTATATATAAAATATTGAAAAAAAAATTGTGTAGTTGGAAAACATTAAATCTAAAATCAAACATTTATAAATTCCTAAAAAGTCAAAATCATATATCAAAATTTTTGTATGTATTATGATACTATAACCTCTAAATCAAAGATTCATTGACTTTTCCTTCTTAGTTTGTATTTTTGTAATAATTTTGTCTTTTTTATTTTAGTATGAAACAATAATTTATTGTATTTTTTTTAATTAAGAAAGAGAAAAATATCTTTCAAATGTGAAACCCTAAATTTTTGTGAAACCCCAAAACCTAAACCCTAAACTAAACTCTAAATCAAACACTCATTTATCCAAAAAGTCGACTCTTTATCAAAAATTACATTTGTATTGTGATATCCTAAATTATAAACCCTAAATCAAACACTTATTTATCATAAAAAGCTGAAACCTTTTAACAAAAGTTATATTTATAAATAAATAAAATTTGTTTTAGTGAATTTTTATTATTTATTATAATTAATAAATATAAAAAATTGGAAAAAAACAAGATTTGTTGTTCCTCTTTCTCCTTCCTTCTCTCCCTTCGTGAGATTCTGGGTAATTGGAAAAAAATGAAAAAAGATTTGTTTCGATTAAGTCTGAATTCCTAAATTTATTAACAAACAAAACTAAAGCTAATGATCGGCATAGATGGTGCTAATGGTTTCTACAAACTGATGTTAGGGTTAAAGCAACACGTCTTTAGATTCGATGATTTTACAGACTAAAGAGGTTAATTCCTTTTTGCTCATATCTTTAATTTTACATACTCTTTCTTCGAATCCCCAGATTCAACAATTTCCCTCCGGTAACAAAGCAACACGTCCTTTTGTTTTCTCCGGATCTGAAGAAACCATTTTCGTCTCTTTCGCATAAACAGTTTAGTGAAATTAGGGAAGAAATTGAGAAAGTTGAATCTGGGAAAACTGAAGAGCTCTCTGTATTCAACATGTTTAATTTGGTTTTCCTCTCCTCGTAATTACGAAACTGATCAAGAAGGGTCTTAAGAACCCAGCGACAAGCGTGGGAATAAGATCTCACTCGCGATGGATAAAGAATCTCAGAGTAGAGGTTACGACGAATGGTCAAGTGAACGGTCAGAGAAGACAGCACCGTTTAAAACAATCAGAGACGGAGATGGATCAATGGCTCATATACCTTCTTTGAACACAGAATAAGCTCAAATACCCCTCTTATAAAAACTAATTTCTTTTTCAATTATTTTTAAACGAAAAAACGGTTAAAGACAATTCTAACATTAATGATTTCAAATATTTACAGATCCAACCAAGCCTTAAGTCGGGTTGCCCGCCCAAACCCGCTGAAATCGGATCTATAACCTAAAATCGATTTTTGCCCAATTTTTTTGAAGGATAATCTACCATGGCTGCTGCTTCTTCGCTCCGCACATCAATCTCTTCACCTAGCTTCCTCTCTTTTCTCTTTCTCTCCGGGATCAAAATCGGATCTTGGAGACGACGAAGATGGCGAGATCCTAACGAGATCGAACGCTCACAGCCACAGGTGCTCTACTATGACCACTACCTCTACCTCTTCGCCGTCTCCGACTCTTCCTTCTTTAGCTCCGCCGCACTTGGTAGCCAACCGAGTTCTTCAGAGAAGAAACGAGGGTCGAAGTGGACACAAACACAACTGTTGTTGTTTTTGCCTCGAGCGATTACCTTTGGCCTCGGGTCATGGCAGGGAGGAAAAGGTCGGTGTCTCTTCTTCAGGGGATGAAGAATTTCCTTTACATTTTGTCTTCCGCGTCGGTTTCTTCTCCTATCGTGTGTCTCTAGCTTGATTAGAGTTACTCTGCTCCATTGATCTCAAAGTTGAAGATGATTCCAAGAAAAAAAGACATTGTATAACCTTTTGGTTTAACTCACTTAATTATTGCTTAAAAGTTTATGCAGCTTTCGTGAGACTGACATACATACATATTCTTTGTATGTTACAAAAAATTTAGAGTTTTATTGAGGATATGATTGTTTCTAGTGAAGTTTTCTTGAATGATTTTAAATCATGAGTTGTATTTTATGGTATTGCAATCTCAGGGTTGGACACTATCTGAAGGACTAACATATGCTCCTCAACATAGCTGGATTGCTTACGAAGAAGCCTTAACGAGAAAGATTCTAGCAAAAATGGTCATAAGTGGAGTTGTGTATTATGTAGGAGATTGGATAAGCTCAAATTCTTTGTTTTTGGTTTTGTTGCATGTGATGTATGGTGGAACTAGATTATTATGTACAACTTGATCACTTAGGCACAATTGGATCATTTGGGTACAACTAAGATTTTTTCCGTACTACTCGGTACAACTCATACCATTTCGGTATAACTGGTAACACTCGGTACAACTAGACCATTTAAAATGAATAAAATTATCTTTTTTACAATTAAATCACTAAAAATGAGTTAAAAATTACGTGTTTAATAATTCATTTATCACATTGCATTAACAAATTTTCCAAATTAAATATTCATTTAACTAATTTTACAAATTAAATAAAAATTAACTCATTCAAAAAAGTAATAAAAACTAATTTTAGAAAAAATATTAAAAATTAAATAATTTTTGAAAATTAATTAACTCAATTTTAAAGAATTAAAAAAAGAATCACATGTCTAATGGAATCACGTGTCTAAAAAATGAATAAAAATTACCTCATTTAACACATGTATGAAAAAATGAATTAAAAATTGACAAATTTTTCAAGTAGTTTTCTAGTTGTACTCGGTTGTACTCGGATGTACATAGTTGTACTTTGATAGTTTGAACTTATAATTAGTTAAACCGTACTCAAAATCAATTTTTTATGGTTGTACTTATGAAATTAGGTAATTATTGTACAATTACTATACATATATGTAATAATATTTGTTAAAAGACGTTGTTTGTATGTTTCACATAATATGTGGTTGAGATTTACAAAGTAACCATAAAAGTATAAGATAGTTGTTGTTAAAATATAATGTTTGTATTATTTGATTAATATATATTTTCTTTAGAGCAGTAAAGATTTATCGAGATTTATTATTTACTTAGTTGAAATTGATATTGATATAAATACATTGTTTCATTCTTTTCTATTTTTTTAATCTTCACCAATTAAACGTAATTGTACCAGTTATACTTAATTGTACCACGACATAACGTTAGACAAATTTGCAAAGGAAATTAAACATAGTTGTGCTAGTTAAACTTAATTGTACCATGACAGAAAGTAAGACAAACTTGCAAAGAAAATTGAAAATATAAATAGCTATGCTAACATAAATATTAACTTTGGTTATTATCATTGTTATTTTCATTTCGTAACCAATTATACAACCATAAACTATTACCATTTCTTGCATATTCTATCAACCAACCCAGAATAAGTGACTTTCTCTATAGATGTCTTTGAATAATATCTTCCATAATCAAAATGTATGAATGTCCAAGGATTACTACTCATTGTCCCCTGAAAAAGAGTAAAAAATAGCATAACTATATGATTACATTAACTGTCCAGTTCTTACATTATTATACCAATTGTACCAGTTATACTAGTTGTACCAGTTCTCATACAGTTATACCAGTTGTACTACTTCTCACATAGTTATACTAGTTGTATCAGTTATACCAAATCTGTTAAAAGATGTTGTTTTTATGTTTCACATAATATGTGGTTGAAATTTACAAAGGCTCCATAAAAATATAAGGTAGTTGTTGTTAATATATGTTGTTTGTAGTATTTGATTAATATAGATTTTCTTCACAACAATATAGATTTATTATTTACTTAACTGAAATAGATATTAATATAAATACATTGTATTATGTTTTTTTTTTCTATTTTCTATTCTTCACCAAATAAATATAGTTGTGCCAGTTACACTTAGTTGTACCAGATAGAAAATAAGACAAATTTGCAAATGCAATTTAACGTAGTTGTGCTAGTTATACTTAATTGTACGAGGACAGAAAGTATGACAAATTTGCAAAGACAATTGGAAATAATTTTGATGGCTACCAAATTGTTTCTCAAAAAATTTAAATGAAATTGTCACTCTCTCAGTCACACCCAACATCCAATGAAGCTCCTCACCGTTTTGTGTAGAGAGAGACATCTGAAATTTTCATTTTTTTTTTGCTAAAAAGAATTTGAGGATGTTTCTTCGAAGGAAATTGAGAATTGATGTTTTTAGGTGTTTGACTTTGAAACCCATAAATCAATTTCTCTGATTTTGTCAAAATCTATGTGCTTTGATAATCCTAATAGTCTTCTTCTCTTCCCCTTTGATCATCTCTCTTCTCCTCTTTCTTAAAAGCTTGAAAAACTAACAGAAGAGAAGAGAAAGGATTAAAATGGAAGGTTCAGCCACATGCCAAGGATTGATCCTTGTCGGTATCGTTTCATGGATCTGGATTTCTTCGTATTTGAAATTGACCCATAGATTTAGATCTTTCCTACAACATTGGGTCTCCCGTAAGGTCGTTGATGGTGTCCTTCTCGTTCTCAAAATCTAGGTATAGCTAATTTGCAAAAACAGATTCGAAAAACACCAATTCACTAGCCGTGATTTTAAGAAATCTTGTCCTAATTGCAGAAGAAACCAATCGATCTTCAATTGTGTAGCGCAATTTGTTTTGGCTTTGTCGCGATGGGGAAGATAAGATGAAGAAGATGAATGTTGATTGGTTGGGTATTTGTTTTTTTTTTTAAATAATTATTTCATTTTTAGATTAATTAAATAATAAAAAAAGAATCAATTAAAATAAGTGTAAAATAGGAAATCACTATTATTATAAAGGGAGGAGGGTATAAAAATTGATGAAGGGTATGAAAGATTAATTTTGGTAGAGGAAGGGCATATGAGATTTTGGTCCGATGGAGATGGAGGGGAGGAAAGTGACGTAGAGGGAGACGAAGGGGCCGGTGGTGGACAGAGATGTGAAAGGAAAGAGGAGGAAGAAGAATTTTGTTTTCTGTTTTTTTTCTTTCAATTTTTTTTATTTATTAATTATAATAACTTGATGTATATATGATGATATTTTAATCCATAAATCATACTTATTATTTTTATTATTGTATATTTTTTTAAAAATACTTTGTTTCCTTTACATTTTACATTCTTAATATGTATTTTGTATA
The DNA here is from genome assembly GCA_900406555.1 of Pseudoturritis turrita. Lineage (NCBI taxonomy): Eukaryota > Viridiplantae > Streptophyta > Magnoliopsida > Brassicales > Brassicaceae > Pseudoturritis > Pseudoturritis turrita. The sequence goes on along the minus strand of OVBL01000650.1, from coordinate 840,443 downwards.
TTTATATATGTTTGAGATTATTTATAAAAGTGTTTGTATTTTTTTTTAGTTTTAACAATTCATGTGAGTTACTTTTACAAGAATATGTTGAAGGGTCTAATTTGCATTTGATTTTTTTATGGGTTCTTTTTAGTAATTTAAAAAAAAAAATTTCACTCCTAATTTTGACTTGGGTGGGACTTTTCCCGCTTCACCATATGATAACGTTTAAAATATAATATGTGCTATTACAGACAATGATAAACTAAAAAGATAAGCGGGAGTGAACATTTGTTCGCGCCCAACATATCATAGCATTTATCATTTCAGAAATGCTATAAAAAATTCACCATAAGTCAACTATAGCATGAACACTCAAAACGTTATCCTTTATTGCTATTGATACCTACATTTCCTGTAGTGTGCTCTTCATGGAATCGGATCATAGGCCGCTGTTTACCCATATGCTACACAAAAAAAGTATTTGGGACAAAAAAATTTCGTTTTGATAAACGTTGGCTGAATAAGCCAAATTTTGAAATGGTCATACAAGAGGGATGGTTTAAGAATGGGGATAACACAGAGGTGGCCCTGGGGTGACCGTATCCGGAATTGTCGTGCTCATATTTCAAGATGGCATAAGAATGATCAACAAATTACGGCTGAGGTCATCGATACCCTAAAAATTCACCTGGATAGAATCCAGAGTGACGACATCACTTCTTCCGCAAAAGTTTCAGAAATCTAGGAACAACTGCGATTGGACCTGGTGGAGGAAGAGGCTTTCTGGAGACAGAAGAGTCTGATTCTATGTCTGGAGGAGTAGGACAAAAATACTAAGTTTTTTCATGGATCAACCAAACAGCGTCGAGTCCGTAACCGGATTATTGGGATTCTCAATTCCAATGGTATATGGACGGAGAAAGAGTCCAAAATCGAGATCACTGCTACTCGATATTTTCAAGATATGTTTTCATCATCATTGGTGTCAGATCTGGAAACCTCGTTAGTACATGTTCCAACATCAGTGACGTCGGCCATGAACGAAGCACTCACAAGAGAAGTGTCTTCGCAATTTATTCCGAAAAGGCCCAATGATTTGATGGGCCGCTGTTCTACAAGAAATTCTGACACATTATTGGATCTCAAATAGTTCCTATGATGCAGGGTTTTATGGCATCCGGCAGATTAAATGAGATCCAGAAAGAATTATAGAAGTTAAAAACGATTATATATAGTCACGGGTCACGAACCATTGAATAATAGGAAATTATACAAGCACTCGAAAGAGTAAAGAAAAATTATATGTCTAACACAATGGTAGTATAATATGGTGGGTGACTAGCATCATTTTATTAAAATTCCAAGATTTGATTTTTGTTAGTGTGTGCCATTTATATAGAAAAATTATAATTTATATATATATAGAAAATCACCAGTTGAAAAGTATAAAATCGTTTAAAAAAATTATGAATATACACAAAAACCAATAATAAGAAATTAAAAAAAATACTTTTTAAATGTTGACAAAAAAGACTTTTAAAAGTTTTATAATTGAATCACATGAAATTTGCCATATGAACATAAATCATTCCAAATCTTATTTAATAAAAGCCCCTACAACTATTAAAATTTTAAAATTCTACTGGTTCTGTATCCAATAATCTCTTAATGACCCATAAATAAATTAAAAAATATAAGTGGGAGCATTTATCATCTTATATAAAATAACTAATATCGTCTTTTTTTTTGTCAACAGCATAATAAACTTATTTACCACGGCTCAATTACCCAAACCGATGGTGATGAGTTTACAAAAGAAACATCAATATTAACTAAACGGGCATAATTCACCAGTTTGTCGGCTTTAGAATTTAGCGTGCGCGGAATGAGCGATAATGAAAAGAACGAAAACTTCTCCTTTAGCTTCATTAATTTTTCAAGGTGGATTCCAAACGCCGGCCACTCCGTCAGTGTAGACACCATCTTCACCATCTCCATCTTCACTAATATCGTCTGTTAGTATTTAGTCTAACTTGTTGCACCGCAAAACATCTACTGATCGAGTTAAAAACTCAAGTCTTGAATTACGAGCGGAAGAAAGTACCAAAAACTTTGTTTTGACCGAAAATTCAAAACAAAGAAAAAATAGAGAATAGCATAGAAGAAAACATAATAGATTCGATTGGCAATAGTATAAATTTTTCTTTTTTGAATGTAAAATTTATTTAACAAAAAACTTTTATATAAATGGGTGTGCGCTTTTGAAGATAAAAAACTAGGTAAAATACTATATATATTAAAAATATAGAAAAAATTCGGAGAAGCAGTGATGCTAGGCTATGGATGCTTCATGATCTTGTAGAGAACCAATGCATAAAATAACTATTGTACCGGTGATCTTCCAACGATCGAATAGTACAAATTGTTTGATGGTCTAAAATAATAGTACAAAATGATAATGTAGTTATAAGCAGTAAAAATAGTGACAGAGATGGTAAAACATTAAACAATAGTGGTACAGTGTAGTACTATCTTTTTAATATTTCACTGATTAGTTACAAAAAAGTTGATACACATTATACAGCAACGATACAACGTCACCAAATTTTAACTTTCTAACTACGTTTAGCCTAAACCAATGGTTCCTTCTGAAATCTTCATCAAGGCAGCTCTTAACAAGAACCAATTGTGATCGCAGACCAACACCAACATGTTTTTATAAGCCATCTGTTTTCACTGTTTATTTAATTAGTAATCTTCTACACTCTTGAGTCGTTTTTTTTTAACCCTTTCCGGTTAAGATTTTACATTAATGAACTGAAATTAAAATATTACATCATACCACTTACTTATAGGAATGTTAAAATGGGTTGTTACCTATGGATTGACCCAATTTACCCAAGATTTTAGTGGGTTTGGATTGAATTTCTCAACCCATATAAATAAATGGGTTTTGATGGATTACTTCTAATGGAATTGAAAGTTTGACGGGTTAACCCATTAGAGTTATGGGTTACCCATGAGTTTATCACTAAAAATAAAAAAATAATATATATGTAAAATACTTTAAAAAGTGTTGGATTTTCCCTTTTTCTTGTGTGTTACTTTTATAAATAAGAGTTATTTTTCCTTAATTTGCCTTTACTCGTATCTTATTCTTATAGCTTTTTTTATCATCGTTCATCCGTTAATATTACCCGAATTGCTATATATTTTTTTTATTATTCTTAGACAATGAAAATAAAGATGATAGCAAAGAATCAGATGCATCCCAAAAAATTAAATGTTCTTTGAATTAATCAATAGTTTATTGGTTTTATTGTTTATCTGACATATAGTTTTATTGATTTTATGATGACTTTGTTTTATTTTGATACCAAGACATTTTCATTTAATTTGTTACTTGAAAATTTTTGTTGGATTTATATGATATGTTTTGAATTTATTGTTATTTTATATAATTTATATATGGGTAACCCATATAACCCATTTAGCCAATAAATTTAACATTATTGGGTTCGGATATATAAATTTCAACCCATATAATAAATACACATATTATACCCGCCCATTAAAATCTTGAACCAAAATGGGTTTGGATCGGGTTACCCACACCCCTACCTACTTACAACAAAATAAAAAGAAGAACAAGAAGCCTTGGTGAACCATGACTCAATAGATAATCCAACTTAACCGAAGATCTAAGAGTAATCTCTGGCAAACATTGCAGTTGAGCGAGCTGAATGCGCAATCCTTTAGGAAGACAGCCTGTTTCGGATGAGTTGGTCGATATGCTTCAGGATCTGATCGATAGACCTGAATATTTCCACGGTGAATATTCCACTCTTGAGTCTTGAGTCTTGAGTCTTCACCACAATGGCTATGACTCTTTACCCTACGGTTAACGACTACCAGTCAAACTAATAATGTAGAGTAAATTCGTTTTTGTATGTAACTTCCTCTTGATTTTGTAATGTAAAATCTATTTTTGGCATGTCTCTTCCACTAGAACTGGCTGCAAATTTGTCGTCTTCAATGAAAACACACCGTTTGCTTAGACTTGCAAATTTATCTCCTCCATACCGTTGGTTACAGAGAAAATACAAACAGCTAAAAATCTATAAGTAATTGATGGAGGACAGTCGCAGAGCAATTTGAACCGTGTTCTGCCGCTAAAAATGGATCGATGTGCGAGTTCAATTGATCAAATAACCCGCAAATTTGATTGGAAGATTGTTTTGCTTGAAACATTATCCCGGAGCACCTAGAGAGCATGTGCCGAATTATTTAAACATAAACAAACCTCTCTTTTATTATGGAGTAGTGCTAATTACATTAGCCTCAAACATCCTAAGCTTACATTTTATGAAACACGCGATGAGGTGTGATGTTAACATGTATCAACAGCCACGCTCATACACTCGAGGGTTTGGTTTGGAATCTAGTAGTAAGGAGGGAAGAAAGGGATGGCCATGAAGGGACAAACACCAACTTGCGGGATGTTGCAAACGTTAGGCAAGTGCTTAGCGGTCTTGAAGATTTTGCTCGTTTTGAATGGTCCGTGCTGTCCCTGGAGTCTAACCGCCTTGGCCGCCTGTTTCAAGGTAGGGCAAACGCAAACTGGTTCTTCCTGGCGAAGCTCGCTGCAGCATTGCTGGAGTAGTGGGTGTTGCTGCTGTTGGCCCTGCGGGTTCTCGAAGTCGTCTTCGAAATCGAGCTCGTCCTCTACGCCTGGACTATAACGGGGTTTCATTGCTCGCTTGTGGATCCATTGTTGGCAAGCTTTTAGGTGCTGTGCTTGCTGAAACTCCTTCTGACATTTCTGTTTTGGGCCTTGGGGGCCTATGGGGTTTGTGGCGTCATCTTCATCGAACTCGACCACGGTGCGGTAGATGGAAGCGTTGGTGAGGAGGATGCAGAGGGCGAGAGTTGCGCAGACGAGGAAGAGCTTGTTCGCCATTTGGTATTTGTGTATCTGTTTTCTTGTTTTTGGTTTGAGTGAAGAGTGAAGTGAAAGGTTAATTAATGGGTATTTATGGACAAGAGAGGAGTTTTGCATGGAGTTCACGTGTAACATTGCATGGATGTGTTTGTGAGAGAGAAGCTATAAATGTGTTTGTGAGAGAGAGAAGGTTTGTGTCGGGATTAGGTGTTGGAAACTCAAGTGTGAAGGAGTGACAAGTTTCCGCGTTTGCATGCAATGCAACCATGCATGTGTGATGTGTAGCTCATGTTCTGACTTCTCAATTATTTTTAAATGAAGGTTAAACCGATATAATATAACCCTTTACTAATTCGGTTTCAATGGGATGAGAGTCAATAGTGAATGAGTTGGTGGTAGCATTAGAATTTGGAAATATATTTCTTGGGAGGCTAATTCTGAAACAAATAAGGTTTAGCATCTGGTTAACAATTCTTGTTCCGCTAATAGTTTCTTCCACACACATGTCACGGTCCATTGGATGATGTTTTTTTTATAAAGACCATTGTACTCACTAAAATATATTTTTTGGCGGAAATTATTTTTCTCATCTCTTACTGATAAAGATTTGATAATTAATCAGTTTTAAAATTTTAAAACTATTAATTTCTTTGCCAATTTTTATAGTGAAAATTATAATTCGTAGAAAAATGGGCTTAGAGGATTTAAAAAAAAAAATTGGTTATTTTTAATTCCTTGTTTATTAATGGTAAAGATATAATTTGTGGAATTTTAAATTATATGAACCATAAAATAACTGAAATTTTATTAAGTGGAATAACTGAAAATGATCTTACAAAATAACTAAAATTATATAGCGGAATAATTTAAAATTATATGACAATTGAACTAAATATCGGATTAGTTAACATACATGTTTCTTAAATAAAAACAATTATCTAATAATAATGATTGAATAAAAGAAGAAAAATGATTAAAATAATTTTTAGTTTTTAAAATGTTCATTTAATATCTAAACTTTTTAAAAATTATTTAATTTTTCTAAAAACATAAAAGTCCAGAAATAAATACCAAATTTTTTTAAAAGTGTTCGTTTTGGACCTCACATGTTATTTTCGTCAAATTGTCAAAACATCGTTTTTAATCCATTAAAAGAAGATGAGGTGGCAAACACATTTGACGAAATTGAATAAAACTGATCCGTTTCACTTAACTGAATCTACCATAAACCATGATGATTTATAATTAAGAATTTGGGTGGTAAATCAAAAGAGATAAATATTGTTCTCTTTTTGTCTCATTTTTGAGAGGCATGTAATGGAGAAAAAGAGTGTTCACTGCGAGGGTGGTCGAATGCTTCATATGACCAATACTTATTAACTTATCAAACTTATGAGAATCGAAATGACAATACGCATTCCAGTGAAATCGAATAACAAATTGCGATAAATAGAGTGCTTCGATTTACATTTTCTTAGTCATTTTTCAATGCTTCATACGCAAAGATATTCAAACGCAACTGTTCATTAACCCTCTTCAGCTCTCTATTTCTACCATATCCTATGAAGCTCGTCTCGTGATTCTATCATTGTTGCTTTTTGCCATTCATAAATATAACTAATATATTTTCACCTAAAAATCCATATGATATTCTTCAAAAGTAGATTTGAGGAGCTGATAAAGAGACGGTTTCTCCACGTTACTCACAGTATTTTCATGCTTAAAAGGTTGTTCCCATTTTTTCTCAATCTCTTACATTCTATGCGGTCATAATGGTAAGCCATACCTGTTCTATCTGATTTACATGGGAAAAGAGATAATTACATGCCCGTGCTCCTTTTGCAAGAGAGTCGGCACATACATTTTCATTACGAGGGATATGATCCAACCTAAAAACCTCAAAATAATCTCTAAGATTACCAAAATAAGCTAGTTTTGAATGAAATGCTGGCCAATCTAGTGGGCTCTTCTTCATTTTTATCAAGTTTGCACAATCCGTCTCCATCCCCACTCAAGGAAGTTGCATCTCTCTTAGGCATGCCATCTCCCAAAGAATCCCGTCCAACTCCGCGTGTAGTGCCGAGATGCTTCTACAACACATTTTCAAGCCAAATGTGCTTTGTACCATATTATTCTATAGGCTCCACCCTAGTCCACTGACCCGTCCCTGATCGATCCAAGAGGCATCGATTTGGCAGGTTGGGATTTGGGGGTCACTGGAGGCCCTCTTGGCGTCTTGATGTTGTGGTCCGTCTATATTTTCTTCGCATTCCTTTTGGTTTGTGATGCTCCAGCTTTCGGCTTCGAGAGTAGCGAGTTGTAGTGTATATCTCGGGGAGATCGCTTTCCCCCTTGGTATTTATTTGTGAAGTTTTATGTTTTTAGAGGAATAAAACGATTTCTGAAAAATTTGGGTAACTTTTAAATTTTTTTGATATTTATTTGTTGAGTTTTATGTTTTAGAGTAATAAAATAATTTCTGAAAAAATTGAGGTATTGAATGAATACTCTTAAAAAATAGAAGTTTTTTAGTTATTTTTCCAATAAAAGACAATAAATCGACAACTGTTAAAAATAAACCACCGCATCTCGGATTTCTTAATTTTACGGAGGTTAATTCCATTCAAATCACTAAGAGACCTGAAACATGGGTCTATTTTAAGGTCCAATCTTTAAACACATTTGTTTATAACTTAATTTTACTATGAATTCATTTAAGTTAAGAGTAATATGCTATAAGCAGTAAAACAAGCAATCTAGATTTTCAGTTTAAATATTCCTTTTAAATATATAGAGAGAATTAGCTAGAAAACAATGTATACAAGTGAAAATTAGATCAAAGACGATGTTGACTTTTCGTTGAACATAATTGGATTGATAAAAGGGGTGAATTACGAATACACCTTTGGAAAAATGGGTTAACCACAACCACAAGATTTGTTGACTCATTTGGCTGACATTTAATGATGGATATGTAGAAGATTTCCTAGTTAAATGGTGTTGTAATCATATAAACATGTAATTTGTGGGATCGTAAATCCACGTAAATTGAATTTGTTGAAGGTTAGTTAAGAGAGATGAAATTTCTAAACAAAAACCACCAAAAATACAAACAGAGATCCAAAGATGATTTTTTATTAAGCTGCTTAGAAAACTTTTGGTATGAGAGCAAAAGTACAGAGTTTTGCTAGGTCAAATTGCGGATCCCCTTTTCAGAGGGTATACATGAGTATATATACAAGTTTAAGTCGGCTAGGCCAATATCTAAAGGGATAAGGAAGATTTCCTAATTTCTCGGGATTTCCTTTTAGCAAAGCCTGCTACCGCCATGGGCCTTGATTCATGGGTTCATCGTCTCGGCCCATACGCTCATCAGCCCGACCCAACTCCCTATCGTTAAGCCTTGGCTCAGATCGCAGTGGCTGAGTGGCTCGGGTAACACCATGGTTCACGGCTCGGGTGACACTATGGTTCACGGCTCGGGTGACACAATCGTTCACGGCTCGGGCGACACCATGGTTCACGGCTCGGATGACACCATGGTTCACGGCTCGGGTGACACCATGGTTCACGACTCGGGTGACACCATGGTTCACGGCTCGGGTGGCACCATGGTTCACGGCTCGGGTGACACCATGGTTCACGGCTCGGGTGGCACCATGGTTCACGGCTCGGGTGACATCCTGGTTCACGGCTCGGGAGGCATCGTGGTTCACAGCTCGGATGGCATCATGATTCGGGTGGCATCGTGGTTCATGGTTCGGGTGGCATCGTGGTTCATGGTTTGGGTGGCATCGTGGTTGATGGTTCGGGTGACGTCGTGGTTCATGGTTCGGGTGGCGTCGTGGTTTGTTGTTCGGGTGGCATAGTGGTTCATGGTTCGGGTGACATCGTGGTTCATGGTTCGGGTGACGTCGTGGTTCATGGTTCGGGTGGCATCGTGGTTCATGACACCCGATCCACTCTGCCATACCGTGGGTGGTGACACCCGACCCACTCTGCCGTACCGTAGGTCGTGACACCCGATCCACTCTACCGTACCATGGATCATGACACCCGATCCACACTGCCGTACCGTGGGTCGTGACACCTGATCCACTCTGCCGTACCGTGGGTCATGACACCCGATCCACTATGCCGTACCGTGGGTCGTGACACCCGATCCACACTGCCGTATCGTGGGTCGTGACACCTGATCCACTCTGCCGTACCTTGGGTCGTGACACCCGATCTACTCTGCCGTACCGTGGGTCGTGACACCCGATCCACTCTACCATACTGTGGGTCATGATACCCGATCCACTCTGCCGTAACGCGGGTTGTGACACCCGATCTCTTTTGTTTCGTCACGGATCGCGGTACAAGACCCAATCTTCTTCACCATGGGTCGTGACACTCGATCCGTTTGCTGTACCATGGATCGGGGTACACGACCCAGCTTCTCCACCATGGGTCGTGACACCCGATCCGTTTGCTGTACCATGGATCGGGGTACACGACCCAACTTCTTCACCATGGGTCGTGACACCCGATCCGTTTGCTGTACCATGGATCAGGTACATGACCTAGCTTCTTCACCATGGGTCGTGCCACCCGATCCGTTTGCTGTACCATGGATCGGGGTACACGACCCAGCTTCTTCACCATGGGTCGTGACACCTGATCCATTTGCTGTACCATGGATCGGGGTACACGACCCACCTTCTTCACCATGGGTCGTGACATCCGATCCGTTTGCTGTGCCATGGATCTGGGTACAAGACCCAGTTTATTCATCGTGGGTCATGACACCCGATCCGTTTGCTGTACCATGGATCGGGGTACACGACCCAACTTCTTCACCGTGGGTCGTGACACCCGATCCGTTTGTTGTTAACTTCAAGGGGGTGAATATTGACCTCAACAGTTAGCCCCCAGCTCGTTAGTTTTAATAATGAAAGTGTCGAGCTAAGAAGTTAACATGCCCCGAACCAATTCTCTTTGTGACACCGAGCTGGTTTTCACTATTACTCCGAATGGCTTTTAGTAGTCACCCCGAACCACTTGTTATATCAAGAATTTAGATTCTGTTCGGGGGACTTTGGCAAGCTATCACCTTTATCGGGGAGTCTAAATGTTTCTGCCGGTTCCCGAGGTAGGACCTTCTCTTCTCGATTGGAAAATGGTGCTCTCCGAATCCTCGAGAGCTGACAGTAATGCTGGGGCTCTTGTGGAATTTGAAATCCCCCATCTTCATGATTCTCCGTTTGACGAGATGACGAACCCGTTTGCGGTCACAATGGATCCTGAGCTGGCAAAAATGGAACCAGAGGATTGGTTCTACGATCCGGCTGTGGCGAGACGAGAGTTAGAGCGTTTGATTGGACCTATTCAATGAGCCCCGAGAAAGAGGAAAATGAAAAAATGACCCGATCCGCCAGGTTCAACTCTTTCAACTCCAGATTCGTTGACAACCCTTAGGCAGAGATTCAATATCTCGAAAGAAATCGAATTTGTTCTTCCCTCACCGGTGGACCGAGCCAATCAACCTCCGCCCAATCACTTTACTCTCTATGAGAGTTTCTTTTATCGCTGCATATTGTGGCTGCCTGTCCCCGAGGTGATCCTGCGATTTTTATGGAAACATAATCTAGCTATTGCCCAGATCAACGCCAGGGGAGTTAGACATCTGGTCGGTATTCTGGTAAGGAGTTATGAATGCGTTGTCGAAGTTGGGGTTGAACATTTGAGAAGTCTTCTAGAGTTCAGGCGTTGCAACAAAAGAGAGCTGAAATACTACATATCGGGTGAAGCCAAGAGGAAGATCATAAAGGGATTTCCGAGCAAGGAAGACAACTGGGAGAATTACTTCTTTTTTGTCCCCATCACCGAGGCGTCAGTGGGATCAAGATGTCTTGACTTAGTCAAGACAAACTGGGGAGAACTTGGTAGCCGATCTGTGGCCTCTTTTTGGGCTACGGCTCGGTTTCCTTTAATACTGATCTTGTTTTAGGTTTACTTATATTGTTTCCTTCTTTTGCAGCATGACACTTCCAACTCCTGCTGCCTCCCGATCTATCTGAGATTCACGAAATGCTTTCGGCTCGAAGGTGTAATTGGAATAGAGACTTCAACCTCCAATGAGTGGAAAGAGCCCGAGTCCTTTTCGAAGGTCAATCCGTTGGTCCATCATCTTTTTCCAATTCTGACAGTACCATGGGAAGACCTACTTTCAGAGATAGAGCCACAGCTAAGGTAAAAGCGGAAGCCAAAGCCAAAGAGAGGGCAAAGCAGGCCGAAGCATTGGGTTAGCTTTGCCTCCTGAACCCCCAGATCGATGCTGCTCTTTGCTCCGATCCAGTTTCCTTCTGTAACCAAAACGAACAGACTTCTCGTCCCGTGGCTTTTTAAGACGTCGTATTAGGCCTTCGCCCTGTCAACTCCCAGATAGTGCAGCATAAAGATAAGGGCAAAGGGAAGGCTAAGGAGAAGAAGGGTCCGAGCAGAAAATGTCAACCGTCGGCAGATGACAAAGTTGACAGAGTGGCCAAAGCGTCGAAACGACAGCGACGCTCTGACAAAACCCAGAGCTATCCCCAAAGCGATTCCTCTTTCTGCTACCCCCTTTAATGCTGTCGAGGCGTACAATGATGCTGGGCATCTGCCGTAATTTTTTCGAAGATTACCTACCTCGGCGACCGCCTCCCACCATCTGATACTTTGCTAAGGGACAAATCATATAATGAGGTTTCCCTTCGCGGTGTTAAGGTAAGTTACTAGCCACTTTTCATCTTGTTGCTGCCTACCGAAGTGTTCTTAATTGTCTTGCTGTTTTAAATAACTTCTTTATCCTTGTGCAGTTCATAGCCCATCTTAACAGGATGGTGTTGGGGTATGAATCCGACGCCCGCAAGGAAAGGGAGAGGGTTGACGATGCCCAAAAGAAAGCTACTGAACTTGATGGGAAGCTCAAAGAAATCGAGGTAAGCCATACCGCTGAACGAGAAAAGGCTCTCAAGAAAATCCAGAATCTTGAGGATGAAACGGAGGGACTCAAGAAACATCAGAAAGAAAGCGACGAGCGGATCATACGGCTGGAGTCTAGCAAGGTAAGGCGGGATGCTCATATCGCTAGCTTAACAAGGCAGCTGGATGCAGCGAATGAGCTGCACGAGAGCAAAGTTGAGCAGGCCGTGCTCGAGGCCAAACGGGAGATGATGATGATGTTTGAGGATAGAGTCTCCCGAGCCAAGAAAATCCTTGGCAAGATTGACGGTGAGTCGAAAGAAAACATGCTTGATCTTGCTCAGATCGAGGGAAATCTTCAGTTCGTCGAACTGCTTAGGAGTGAGGAGCCGCCGTCTCTTGATGCCGAGGCAAGGAGTCTAGCTGAGCAGAAGGGGGAGCTCGAGGGTGCCCACGAGGCATTTTCCAAGCTGATGGCTGATCTTGGAGACATGCTGAGATTGTCGCCCGTGCGATCTGACATCTTAAAAGAGCTTAACGATGGCGAGCCTATGGAAACGGCCGCTGTGAGTGTCGGTGTCAAAGATTTTTCTGGTTCAAACTAGGGAATGCCGGGTTTGGCTGCACTAGACTCGAAAAGACGTCAGAGGATCCAAACTCTTCTGGATCAAGTGCGGGAAGCCCAAAAAGGTTCCTGACCCATTTCCTGAGAAAACCAGCGTAGAAGTCGCGATCGTACCCGAACCAGAGATAGCTATTGATCTTGTTATCGAAGAGCTCGGAAAGGGAGGTGATACCAAATGCCCTGAAGGGCTAGAGCAAGAGGAAATCAAGAATTCCGAAGCTCTAGAATCTTATGATCCTTTATTTTTGTATAAAACTTTTAGTTGATGCCTGGACGTCTTTATCAGCGTTTGTAGTCTTGTTTATGAATTATTCATTTTGTCTTGTTATTGCTCGATTTTCTCGGGGCATCGATTTTTTAGAAGGAACACCTTTTGTTGTGATGAAAAGTCAAGTATGCTCCTTCTGTTTAGTGATAAATTTAAATGCCTTGCTTGCATTTTTTCGATAAGGTATAACCCTTTAGATAATTCTATCTGAATATTAGTGTGAATAGTTGTATTCGAGATGAACAATTCGGCTTAAAGTTATGTTATCGTAAACTTCCCTACTCCAAAATTGTTCATAAGTTTGCATAGTTTCGTTCGAATATTTCGGTTTACGGATACATTACCATAAATGTACTCGCTCTGACAATGGACATATGCTTGTATAGTTTAGGATGGACATTTCGGTTTACGGATACGTTACCGTAAACATATCCGCTCCGATAATGATCCAAATATTTGTATAACGCGCTTTTAATCCTGAGACAGATGTGATAGTTTAGATCCGAAATGGATGCAAGAGGTCACCACTGTGGCCAGCAGTAGTGAAGATGTGGCGAGATGCCTGTCGCAGCTTAATTCGTTCGAATATGTCTGTTTTGTTAAGACTTTGTGATCCTTGAAGGATGTTTAGGTAAAACTTGTCTTTGAAAGCTTTCCTTTGTTAGATCGTAGAGTACAAAGATGGGAGTATACGTACCCACTCCCCTCTTTTGAGAGGAGGGGGCAACTGAACCCATCCGAAGACGAGCTGCCTACGTACCCTTTGCAGGGATCAAGTCTCCCCATAGTTCATGTAAAGTAGCTTAGTGATAGTACTTTTTGAGATGCATTGCGTTCCATGATCTTGGTACTGGAACATTCGTCATGCTGATGAGTTTGTAAACGCTGGGTTTGACTACCTCAGTGATCCTGTAAGGTCCTTCCCAGTTTGCTCCCACTTTGCCGGCATTTGTTTCCGCAGTGTTTTGGAAAACCTTTCGCAAAACCAAATCTCCTTTGTAGAATCTTCGTTCTCGAACATTGGAATTGTAGTATTTTGCTGCGGCGTTCTGATAGTTCTTGATCCTGATCAAGGCCTGATCCCGTCTCTCGTTGACCAAGTCCAACTCGTCGAGCATCAATAGGTGATTGAGCCCTTCTTGCTCTGGTAGTAGTCTGCGGTGGATTCCTGGGAAATGTATCTCCGGTGGGATGACACACTCTGTTCCGTACACGAGGGCGAATGGGGTTTCTCCCGTTGCTCATCTTGGGGTGGTGCGGTGAGACAAGAGTACTCCTTACAGCTCTTCGGCCCAATGTCCCTTTTTTTCATCGAGACGCTTCTTCAGACATTCGAGGATTGTTTTGTTGTTTGCTTCCGCCTTTCCGTTCCCTTGTGGGTACCTTGGAGTAGACTTGCTGAGTCTTATTTTCCATTTCTCGTAGAAAGCTTCGAAACGGTTTGAGATGAACTGCGAGCCATTATCCGTCACGATCTCGTAGGGCACTCCAGGTCGACATATGATGTTCTTCCAGACAAAGGCCTCCACTTGTGCATCTTTAATGTTAGCATAGGAGTCGGCTTTGACCCAGTTTGAGAAATAGTCTGTCAAAACCAAAAGGAATCGCTTTTTTTAGGGATGCAGCGGCCCGACGATGTCCATGGACCATCGCATGAACGGATATGGTGATGAGATTGATGAGAACACTTCCGTTGGTTGGTGAATCATTGGCGCGTGGCGTTGACATTTCTCGCATTTGGCTGAAAACACATTGCAATCTTTGACCATTGTTGGCCAATAATAACCGTGATGTTTGACTTTTATTGCCAATGCTCTCCCTCCAGAGTGATTGCCACATGAACCATTGTGAACTTTCTCCATAATCTTCCTTACGTTCTTTCCTTCCATGCAGTTTAGCAATTGTCCTGAGTGTAACACTCCCGATCATGGACTAACCGGAAGCGTCACTGATTCATACTTAGTCGTCCGATCCGAGGTTTTTGGAATGCATCCAAGTAAACCCTAGAACAAACTTCTACGTACCAATCCCTATCAAATATAACTCAAGGCTTGCCAACCCCAAATTATACTAGATAGTTAGTTTGCTCGGACTAGAACTAGGCATCATATGAAACCCGAATATTGCAAACCCATTTTTATACATAATTATACATAGGATTTAAACGTGTTACAAAATATATATATGTCAAGTTTGGCCATGAGTCTAACAATCCAAAATATTAATGTACATAATAGACATTATCCTTTACAAAAGGCAAGAAACACTGCCACTGATTCTTTCTAATGCTCCTTCTTCCCAAACGGTCTACCCACTAACGGTTACCTGCAAAACAAGTAGAGTCATAAGCAACTAGTTTGCTTAGTGAGTCAAGGCTCCCCTAAACAAGCATATAAATCACCCAACCAAACCCAAAATAACAATCATACGCAACATGTATAATGTTAACCATCATAGTCATAATCTACGTTCTTCATAATTATAAGTTTAACTTTCACATTTTTAATAAGGCCTCACGTGATTGACTACTTCCCAACCCTTGACACCACTAGGCATCACCAGACCCGTAGCCACTCAGGCTAGACAAGCCGATGATCCTTCATCCGTTCCAATGGCCTTAATTGTTAAGGTATCACACTGGAAATTCTGCATCGTCATGCAGTACACGGCCATAGGCTGCAATCCCGTCTCTCCATGTCTTCGTGTACTTAACTAGTACTCAATATGACTAGTTAAGCCACGGTATTTAGGGAATAGTGTTACCACGTTTTCATAATTTTATAAAGTTTACCGAACACTTAGGTTGCTAATAAACTTATAAATGTGTAGTATAACTTTTATTCTTTACGTTTCCAGTCTTATTAGTTTATAAAGTTTACCAAACACTTAAGTTACTAGTAAGCTTATAAACGTATAGTATAACTTTAATTTTCAACGGTAATGCTCAAATTTAAAGAATAATGGTATTGTACAAGTTAGAGCTTTTAAACAATCTAACGTGTGACTTAATTCAAGTGTAACCTAACCTCACGAAATTTTTATAATTTAAACACACAACAAGCATCACCAAGACTCACCTCAATTTGGTGAACAATCCTGGTTCGGTCACAGTTTCTACCCTCGGTTTTTGCTTAACACGGCTGGGATTTCTGTATAGAAATACTTGGGCTGTTAACATGATTCGATTATATGTTTTTTTTCTAATGAACCTGGATCAGAATGGTCACGGGTCTTACCTAGACCGAACTGATTTTCCACTGATTTTTGTTGCCCTTTTTCAAACCTAATCAAGACTGAAACCATGATTTTTGGGACGGTTCCAGTCATTTAACACAAAAACTAAGGTTAGATTCAGGTTCAGAATGAAAAGTCGAGTTGGACTAGAAGGGTTTTGGATCAAGAACCTTACCCTAATTTTTATCCACTACACCCGATTATGGTTCACGACAGTCTGCCGGGTGATATGAACAGCTTGATCTGACTGGTACGACTTGTATGAACGATGCTGGATTGAGTGATTTTGGCTAAGGAACTAAACTAATGGTCGAACAGAGCAGGTCAGTGGGTGTATATATAACCCGTACCAAGCAGGTGAAGCAGGCAGGCAGGCAGGTGAAGCAGGCAGGCAGGTCAGCCTTTCCTCTACCCATCACTGCCCATGGTGTGACATCTGGCAGTGACTCATCCTTGACCCATCTTTGACCAGGCGTGTGGGAAGCATGCTCAGTCTCTCATTCAGCATACACTGACACACGCCAACACATGGATGGCACAAGCACACAGGCAGGTGAGTAAGCTGCTTATCCGCGGTTCATGGTAAAACTGCCGGTTTTAAACTGGTTCGACCCAGAATCATTTTCCTCGACCCAAACTGAAATTTCTTCGACCCAAACTGAATTTTCTTCGACTCAACTCACTTTGGTCTTGTCCTGAAGGTTTTCCTCGTAGCCTTAGATCGGGTCATTACATTCTCCCCCCCTTAAAAGAATTCGTCCCGAATTCTTAAGGGTTGGATAATCCGCCTTCTTGAGCTTCGTCAGAGTTTATGAATAGCTCAGGGTGAGACATTCTAAATTTCTCTTCATCTTCCCAGGTGACTACAACCCTTTGTTGTTTCCCCCAGAATACTTGAACTTTTGAGATTTTCCTATTCTTTAACTTTTTAATCCTTCTTTCTCCTATCCGTAGTGGTCCTTCCGGATAAGTGAGGTTAGTTCGAAGATCCTTTATCCGTTTTGGTTCTACAGTGCTCGGGTCATGGATATGTTTACGTAGCATAGATACATGGAATACTGGATGCAGTGCCATATCCGATGGAAGATCTAACCGATAAGCCACTTCTCCTATGCTTCCCACGATACGGTATGGTCCTATAAACCTCGTGGCTAATTTTCCTACCTTCCCAAATCTATCCTTCCCCTTTTGAGCAGCCACTTTTAGGAATACCCTATCGCCAGCCTCAAAAACGATTTCTCTTCTGTTCTGATCGGCATACTTCTTTTGCCGATCCTGAGCCTTCTTCATATTCTCCCGAACCATTCTAATTTTATCGGTTGCCTCTTCTACTAACTCGGGTCCTATGATTTGACGCTCCCCAACTTCTGTCCAACAAATAGGTGTTCGACAAGGTCGTCCGTATAAAGCTTCATAGGGAGACATACCGATGCTAGCGTGGTAACTGTTGTTGTATGAGAATTCTACCAACGGTAAGAAGCCTTCCCAGCTTCCTGCCCAATCTAACACACACATTCGTAGCAGATCCTCCAACGTTCTTATAGTTCTTTCTGTCTGCCCATCTGTCTCAGGATGGAATGCCGTACTCATATGCAAGTCTGTGCCTAAGGCTTGTTGAAAAGCTTGCCAGAAATGTGCTGTAAACCTTGGGTCACGATCAGATACTATATTGGCTGGAACTCCATGCAATTTTACTATCTCCTTCAAATATAGCCCAGCCAATATTTCTACATTGTCAACTAACTTTACGGGTAGAAAATGAGCATTTTTTGTTAGGCGATCCATAACTACCCATATTGCATCATTGATGCGTCCTGGTGCCCTTGGTAATCCAGTTATAAGGTCCATGGCTACTGCGTCCCATTTCCATTCTGGGATCGGTAGACTTTGCAATAGACCTCCTAGCACTTGATGTTCGACTTTGATTTGCTGACAAGTTTGACATTCTGCTACCCATTGTGCAACAGACTATTTCATTCCCGACCAATGATAGTACTGGCGGATATCTCGATACATCTTGGTACTTCCTGGATGAATACTCAGTAATGAATGATGTGCGGTTCTTAGGAGTTCTTCTCGCAGACCTTGTCCTTTAGGCACTGTTATTCTTTTGTTTAGCATATCCACTCCTATTGGGTTCATCTTGATCATGAAGCTCCTCAATTATTTTCTTTAGACTGTCATCCTTTTTCTGTTTCTGTCGAATCCTTTGTATTAGACTTGCCTGATTTATCGCTTGTAATCCTAATGGCTCACTGGTTTCTCCTTCTAAGAATGATAAATTTATCATCTTAAATTATGCGGTTAGGGTCATTAAGTCTCTTTCTACATCAGTATCTATCCTGCGGCGACTCAAAGCATCAACTACTACATTTGCTTTACTCGGATGGTATGAAATTTCCAGATCATAATCAGCAACAAACTCCATCCATCTTCTTTGTCTTAGATTAAGATCTGGTTGAGTAAACAAATACTTCAAACTTTTGTGGTCAGTGAGGACTTGCACGGTTTTTCCATAAAGATAAGATCGCCATATCTTGAGAGAAAATACTACAGCAGCCATCTCCAGATCATGGGTTGGATAGTTCTCTTCGTGCCTCCTTAATTGTCATGATGAATAGGCAATGACCTTGTTGCCTTGCATTAACACGCATCCCAATCCTACCCTCGAAGCATCAGTGTAAACTATGTATGGTTGGCTCGGCTCTGGTAATGCTAGGATTGGTGCAGTAGTTAAGGCCTCCTTCAATTGGTCGAACGTTTTTTCTGCTTCTTCATTCCACTTAAAAGTTATACCCTTCCCCGTCAGACGGGTTAAAGGTTTGGCTATAGTGGAGAAGCCCTTCACAAATTTTTGGTAGTACCTAGCTAATCCTAAAAAACTCCGAATTTCCGTGGCATTGGTTGGTTGCGGCCATTCTTGGACTACTACGATCTTCTCAGGGTCGACTGATACTCCTTGTCCTGATACCCGATGTCCTAAGAATCCTATTTCCCTTCTCCAGAAGCGACATTTGCTAAATTTAGCAAAAAGCTTTTGACTTTTTAAGCGTTCTAACACGTTCCTCAAATGTTCTGCATGCTGCTCCGCACTTCGTGAGTAGATTAGAATGTCATCGATGAAGATGATAACAAACTCATCCAAGTAGTCTCGGAAGACTTCATTCATTAACCGTATAAATGCTGCCGGTGCATTTGTTAGGCCAAATGGCATGACCACAAATTCGTAATGGCCATAACGTATTCTAAATGCCGTCTTCATTACATCGGCTTCAGAAATGGAGATTTGGTGATAGCCAGATGCTAAGTCGATTTTTGAAAACCAGCTTGTTCCTAACAGTTAGTATAATAGTTCATCAATCCTGGGCAAGGGATAATTGTCTTTAATTGTAACGTTGTTGATTCCCCGATAGTCTATACAAAACCGCATGCTTCCGTCCTTCTTCTTAACGAATAGGACCGGAGCTCCCTAAGGAGATGAACTTGGTCTAATAAACCCTTTCTCCAAAAGGTCCTCCAATTGCTTCTTCAATTATGCTAATTCTGCCTGGGCCATCCGGTATGGTGCTTTAGCTATTGGTGCCGCTCTCGGTTCGAGAGATATAGTAAATGGATCATTGCGAGATGGTGGTAACCCTTCCAAGGGTTTAAACACATCCTCAAATTAACAGACTATTGGAATTTCTTCAAGCTTCGGTTTTTGTTCTGAGTCTTCTTCGATAACAGACAAGGTTACTAAGTAGGCTTCACCTTTCGTAAGGGCCTTCTCAGCTCTCAAAGCTGTCACAAAAGATACTCCCAAACTCGGATTTATTCCATAGTACGCTATGGAAGGTTGTCCACTTTCCTCAAAGGTGATTCTTCCTCTTCCACAGTCTAGGTGTGCTTGATAGGTTGCTAGCCAGTCCATTCCTAAGATAATTTCGTACCGTTCTAAGGGAATGACTAAGAGATTGGCTAAATAGACCTTTTCCTCAACTAGAACCGGAACTCTCAAATAACAATTCTCGGCATTGAGAATTTGGTCTCCGGGTGTTAAGACAGACACATATACCTTTACCACCGTAAGGGTCCCCTCAAACCCCGCAACGACCTCAGGGGATACGAAACGATGTGTCGCACCTGAGTCAAACAAGACGTGTGTGGGTATGCTACAGACACGTAATGTTTCTAGACAAGCATTAAAGATTTTTCATTTATATTTCTTATATTTATCACATAATCATCACGCAATTCAATCATAAATTCAATTAATCATACGATGCGTTATAAACCCACACATACCTGAAATGGGACCTTTAGAAGGTCGTGAGGATTCAGGTTTATCTAAGGGATAGACTCTCCCTGCGATTGCCTGACGTTTGGGGGTCGGCTCTACCACTCCTTGTATAGCCAATGCTTGCACTGCCGGGGGTCGTGTAGATTGTACTGGCTGAATGGCATTAGTGGTTGGACATGAAGTTGCCTAGTGCCCCTTTTCTCCACACGTGAAGCATGTGATGTAGGCTGGCACGGGTCTCGTCTGTCCCATGTTAGGGTATGCACGGGAGTAGTGTCATGGACGTCCACATCTATAGCACTCGGGCAGGGAATCCATCGTTGGTGTACCCCTACCAGCTCTGTTCCCACGTCTTCGTGCTAGATTCTGTCCTCTTCCTACATTCTGACTTTTCCAAAACTCTGACCTCTCCCATAATTCTGACCTCGTCCATAACTATGCCCTCTTCCAAAACCTTGTCCTTGTCCCAAGGTTTGACCCCTATCCACCGGTTGGAACTCCTGTGATCCCAAAGGTTGTCTAGATGTTCGCGACTGCTGAATCTGCCGAGAGTAGAAAGCTTGTTCCGCTCCTAGGCTATCTTCTACATTGACTACTCTTTCTACGAGCTCAAACAGGGTACGAAAGTCCACTGCAAGTAAGCAGTTCATAATCTCTGGCCTAAGTCCTCGTAAAAACTTCCTAATCACGGTTGCCTCGTCACTGGGTCCATAATGTGCATAACATCTTAGGCGAGTAAATTCGGCCTCATATTCTCGAACACTGCGCTCTCCTTGACTTAACTCTTGGAATTTCCTTTCCAATCGGTCCTTCGCCTCCGGCGGAAAATACTTCCGTTCAAACTCCCTACGGAAGTCGGACCATGTAGGGTCTATAGCTCCATAATGCATTTTCATACTATCCCACCATGTAGGGTCTATAGCTCCATAATGCATTTTTATACTATCCCACCAACTACTTGCGTCGTTCATCAAGTAGTGTACCGTTACATCCGTCTTAAACCCTTCTGGACAACGAATTGCCTCGAAGTTTCGCTCGATATGTCGTATCCAAGCATCGGCCTCGAATGGATCCGTGCTTCCAAAGAATCGTCTAGTCCCCATATTCTTCATCATCATGACCATCTTAAGAAAATTTGGGGGAGACGGTGGTGGATTATGGTGAGAAACTCGGGGTGGTCGTTGTTCTTCACTGAAATGATCAATCAAACGTCGCACCGCGTTCATCAATTGATCCTCTGTGGTCATTGGTTCATGTTGTGTTCCACTTGGACCCGCTTCTTGTGGATTATGACGTTCCTCATAGAATTGTCCTCGGCCCTCTCGCCCTCTTGGTTCTCGGTTTTGATTATCTCGTCTATTTGATGGATCTTCTGAAGATAACCATCCTTCATAACCCGATCGGCTCATCCCTTCCCTACTAAAAATCTGTTGCCTTTGTTCCTCCACTGATTCGGAATCGGACGACAGTGTTGGCAACCTTCTGCCACGACGTGATCCTTCAGGTCCAGGATCACTGTCATCTCTCAATCCCAACTCTAACGTATTATGAGGTGAGTTCTCATCTGTATATTCGGGAATCTCTTCTTCTGGGGGTTCTTCCGAGGGATCAGACTCAATAAAGACATCTGAATCATCTGACTCTGGAGGAGGGTGGCCGTAATACCATTCCGGGTGTCGATAATTTGGTTGCCCTACTCTTGGAGGTGGTCCCCACGGACGTCCTCTTAGCATTGGTCGGGGCGGACCAGCATGTATCCGCTGATGGCGAGGGTGTATCCGTCTTGGTGGTGATACCATCTACATCAAAGATTAGGGTAAGTCCTAACCCAACTTAATTAAAATCAAAGGAACATAACCAGTTTATCCTACTTGCCCTTTGCGACCATTTTACTCGATAAATTATTTGAAAACCAAGTCCCATTGGAGCATCGTCAAAACCATGCTCTGATACCACCTTTGTAACACCCCCGATCATGGACTAACCGGAAACGTCACTGATTCATACTTAGTCGTCCGATCCGAGGTTCCTGGAACGCATCCAAGTAAACCCTAGACCAAACTCTACGTACCAATCCCTATCAAATATAACTCAAGGCTTGCCAACCCCAAATTATACTAGATAGTTAGTTTGCTCGGACTAGAACTAGGCATCATATGAAACCCGAATATTGCAAACCCATTTTTATACATAGGATTTAAACGTGTTACAAAACATATATATGTCAAGTTTGGCCATGAGTCTAACACTCCAAAACATTAATGTACATAATAGACATTATCCTTTACAAAAGGCAAGAAACACTGCCACTGATTCTTCCTAATGCTCCTTCTTCCCAAACGGTCTACCCACTAACGGTTACCTGCAAAACAAGTAGAGTCATAAGCAACTAGTTTGCTTAGTGAGTCAAGGCTCCCCTAAACAAGCATATAAGTCACCCAACCAAACCCAAAATAACAATCACACGCAACATGTATAATGTTAACCATCATAGTCATAATCTACGTTCTTCGTAATTATAAGTTTAACTTTCACATTTTTAATAAGGCCTCACGTGATTGACTACTTCCCAACCCTTGACACCACTAGGCATCACCAGACCCGTAGCCACTCAGGCTAGACAAGCCGATGATCCTTCACCCGTTCCAATGGCCTTAATTGTTAAGGTATCACACTGGAAAATCTGCATCGTCATGCAGTACACGGCCATAGGCTGCAATCCCGTCTCTCCGTGTCTTCGTGTACTTAACTAGTACTCAATATGACTAGTTAAGCCACGGTATTTAGGGAATAGTGTTACCACGTTTTCATAATTTTATAAAGTTTACCGAACACTTAGGTTGCTAATAAACTTATAAATGTGTAGTATAACTTTTATTCTTTACGTTTCCAGTCTTATTAGTTTATAAAGTTTACCGAACACTTAAGTTACTAGTAAGCTTATAAACGTATAGTATAACTTTAATTTTCAACGGTAATGCTCAAATTTAAAGAATAATGGTATTGCACAAGTTAGAGCTTTTAAGCAATCTAACGTGTGACTTAATTCAAGTGTAACCTAACCTCCCGAAATTTTTATAATTTAAACACACAACAAGCATCACCAAGACTCACCTCAATTTGGTGAACAATCCTAGTTCGGGTCACAGTTTCTACCCACGGTTTTTGCTTAACACGGCTGAGATTTCTGTATAGAAATACTTGGGCTGTTAACATGATTCGATTATATGTTTTTTTTCTAATGAACCTGGATCATAATGGTCATGGGTCTTACCTAGACCGAACTGATTTTCCACTGATTTTTGTTGCCCTTTTTCAAACCTAATCAAGACTGAAACCATGATTTTTGGGACGGTTCCAGTCATTTAACACAAAAACTAAGGTTAGATTCAGGTTCAGAATGAAAAGTCGAGTTGGACTAGAAGGGTTTTGGATCCAGAACCTTACCCTAATTTTTATCCACTACACCCGATTATGGTTCACGACAGTCTGCCGGGTGATATGAACGGCTTGATCCGACTGGTACGGCTTGTATGAATGATGCTGGATTGAGTGATTTTGGCTAAGGAACTAAACCGATGGTCGAACAGAGCAGGTCAGTGGGTGTATAAATAACCCGTACCAAGCAGGTGAAGCAGGCAGGCAGGCAGGTGAAGCAGGCAGGCAGGTCAGCCTTTCCTCCACCCATCACTGCCCATGGTGTGACACCTGGCAGTGACTCATCCTTGACCCATCTTTGACCAGGCGTGTGGGAAGCATGCTCAGTCTCTTATTCAGCATACACTGACACACGCCAACACAGGGATGGCACAAGCACACAGGCAGGTGAGTAAGCTGCTTATCTGCGGTTCACGACAAAACTGCCGGTTTTAAACTGGTTCGATCCAGAATCATTTTCCTCGACCCAAACTGAAATTTCTTCGACCCAAACTGAATTTTCTTCGACTCAACTCACTTTGGTCTTGTCCTGAAGGTTTTCCTCGTAGCCTTAGATCGGGTCATTACACTGAGAATCTCCACTTAAAGACATTTCCATCGAGTAGAACGTAACAAGCTGCCTTGGCTCGAAGCTTACGAGCTGCCCACTTTTCCGTTGGGAAGACACCGTCGTATATGTATTCTCTGATTGCGCCCAATCATTCCTTGTCGCAGCCATATTCTGCTTCCTCGTCGATCTCGTTTGCTTCCACATTTGGTTGTGGTTCGATGACAGGGTCGTCGCTGCTTCCGATGACTGGCGATTCTTCGAGAATGTCTTCTTCCATTGTGGCTGTATCCAGCTCATCGGATGGTTGGTTTGGCAATTCTTCCTGCATTTCATCTATCTCCTCTTGCCTGGTTGTGACTTATGTTGCTTGTCTAGCCGCTTGTGAACTAGTTTTGGCATTCACTGTATCGTAAAGATTGATGCTCAGGTTCTGGATGAATTCCACTAGGATTATTCTTTTGAGATCCGGATCGGAAGTTAATGCAAGGGCTGCAAGTGCGTCGGCTGAGGTGTTTTCTCCTCGCGGGATACGCGTTAGGATGAATTGTTTGAACTGCGCAGCCAATTCTTTGACGATCTTCAGGTAAGCTTCCATTCGATCATCTTTTGCTGCATATTCGCCGTTGAACTGGTTTGCAACTAGTTGGGAATCGCAAAATGCCTGAAGTTGCTCGATTTATAGTCCACTAGCAAGTTTCATCCCGGCAATCAAGGGTTCGTACTCCGCTTCATTGTTGGATGCGTGGAAGCCAAGGCGGAATGACTGTTCCAGCAGCTCGCCAGTTGGAGAGGTGAGTTGTATGCCTACTCCCGAACTATTTTTGGAAGATGAGCCATCAACGTGGAGTTTCCAGGGCTGGCTTTGTGTTTCATCATCGATGCATTCTTCGGGGAGTTCGATAAGGAAATCGGCCAAGACTTGAGATTTTGCACATGTGCGCCCGCGATATTCAATGTCATATTCGCTGAGTTCTATAGCCCAGTTCGCTAGCCTTCCTGACTGACTTAGGCTGTGCAGAACGGACCTTATTGGGAAGGTACTCAGGACAACGATCGAGTGAGACTGGAAATACGGCCTGAGCTTTCTTGCAGACATTACAATGGATAGCGCCAATTTTTCCATCTGCAAGTACCTTTTCTCTGCGTCTGTAAGGGTTTTGCTGACGTAAAAGATCGGCTTCTGTTCTCTACGCTCGTCTCGAATCAATACACCGCTTACTGCTGTGGCGGAAACTACGGTGTACAGAAAAAGTGGTTCCCCTGCTTCTGGTTTTGTGAGGACAGGGGTAGCCAAGTAAATCTTCAATTGTTGAAAAGCCTCCTCGCATTTCTCCGTCAACTCGAAATTCTTGTTCCCACGCAACGTATCGTAGAACGGCAAGCATTTGTCGGTGGATCATGAGATAAACCTGTTAAGTGCAGCAAGCCTCCCGGTAAGTCTTTGCACTTCCCTTTTTGTCTTTGGTGAAGTCATGTGGAGGAGCGCGTCGATTTGTTTAGGATTTTCCTCAATGCCACGGTGAGTCACTAGGTATCCGAGGAATTCTCCCGAGGTTACCGCGAATCTGCACTTGGTCGGGTTTAACTTCTTGTTGTGATAGTTCAGCTGTAAGAAGCATTCCTTGAGATGAGCGACGTGATCCTGCTCTCTTAGTGATTTCACCAGCATATCGTCTATATAAACCTCCATTGTCTTTTCGAGTTGAGCAGCGAACATCTTGTTCACCAGTTGCTGGTACGTTGCTCCGACATTTTCAGGCCGAATGGCATTACCTTGTAGCAGTATATTCCACGATCCGTTATGAAAGCGGTCTTCTCACGATCGTCGGGGTTCATCAAGATCTGGTTGTAACCTGAGAAGGCATCCATGAAAGATAGGAGTGCGTTCCCTGCCGTTGCTTCGACTAGGCGATCGATGTGTGGAAGGGGGAAGCTGTCTTTTAGATAAGCTTTATTCAGATCGGTGAAATCCACGCATACACGCCATTTGTTATTCTTCTTCTTGACCACCACTGGGTTAGCTAGCCAATCCGGGTATTTTACCTAAGTTATCGAACCGACACGCAGGAGTCTTTCTACTTCGTCGTTGACTGCATTGGCTCTGTCTGGCCCAAGTTTTCTCCTTTTCTGCTTCACCGGTTTGAACGTTAGGTCAACGTTCAGTTCGTGGCTTGCTATGCTAATATCGATGCCAAGCATGTCTTCTGCTTCCCAGGCGAAAGTGTTGATATTTTTCCTCAAGAATGCAACGAGTTCTTCTATGATATTTTTATCTAACATTGCTCCAATTTCCACGCATCGCTCTGGATGTTTATTGTCGATGCAAACTAATATGACGGGCGCAAGTTGGTTTAGACACTTCTTCTTCGCGATCCTCCCCGATCTGTAATTGCTACAACAGTTTGGAAAGCTCTTTCACCGGTTCTCGTTGGTCTTTATCTTCTTGCGCTTTGAACTTGCCGTCGGATCGGTCACAGGTTTTCTGAGCTTGTGTGCGGCGAGGAAGCAGACACGAGACTCTTTTTGGTTTCCTCGAATCGTTTTCACTCCGTTTGATGTAGGGAACTTGAGGCAGAGATGGTAGGTTGAAACAGCGGCGCACATGGAATTTAACCAGGGGGTCCCCATGATGACGTTGTAGATCACCAGGTGATCAGCTACAGAGAATTCGACAATTTTTGTCACCTCGCCAGCTTGGATAGGCAGTTTGATTGTCCCAGTAGTCATGGTGGTTTCTCCAGAGAATCCAGTCAATGGTTTGGGGGTAGATATTACTTCGGACAGGTCCACATTCATTCTTCTGAGAGTCTCGAGGAAGATTACGTCCACAGTGCTCCCGGTGTCTACCAATATGCGTGCTACGTCGCAGTCGTTGATAATTAACTCGATCACGAGAGGGTCATCATGTGGTCTGTCGATTCCGATCGTCTCCCTTTCCTCGAATGATATCACGTCATTTGGAAACTTTGATGGTTTAAACCAGTTGATGCTGACGTCTGCCCTTCGCTGGAATGCTTTCATTGATGAGACGGTATCCGAGCAATAGTGAGATCCTCCCATTATCATGATTATCCTTCTTCTTGATCCGGAGGGCGGCGCTTCATCATCCCTTCTATCGCCCTTGCTGTGATCTTCTTTTTTCAGGTCAGGTTTATATGTGTTCGCGTCCGTCTCGAAGTCCTTGAGGCTGATGTTTCCTCCAAGTTCGCCAGCTGCTAATTTTTTAGCAAGCTTCAAACCTAGAATTCGGCAGTTTGCGGTGGAATGCCCGTAGATGTGATGGTGCTCGCAATATGCTGTTTCATCGAAGTGCTCCATGAATTTCTTCCGCAGGTTCGACCTCTTCCTCGACCATACCCGGGGGCATCAATTTTATAGTTATGGGCTCCTCGAAAACCACCCTCGTGCTGCACATAGCCAGCGCTTTGACTATTCGTCTTTGCATTAGAAGGGATTGAAACTTGGGGGGAGTGGTTCATTGCCTTTGCCTTCCCATACTTATCGGTTAGGATCTTCATCTCTTCTTCTTCGGTGATGAAGTCTGCAGCTTGATGCATTGCGTCATGTATTGTTGTGAGGGTATTCAGCGCAATTTCTTTGCGAAAATCGGAGTTGAACCAGAGTGCTCGCTTCAGGGCCAATAAGGATGCTTTGTCGCTTAGGCCTTCCACTTTGGACATGACAGCTTTGAATCTTCCGATGAAACTCCGGAGTGTTTCATTCTGCCCTTGAGCTAGGATCCACAGATCAGCGTCAGATGTTCCAGGATCCATGAATATGGAGTAATGCTTCAAGAAATCCGCGGACAGTTGGTTGTAGTTATCGATGGAGTTTCGTTTGAGTCTGAAAAACCACTGCAGCGCCGGGCCCTTGAGATGTTCAACAAATAGAAGGCATTGTCCGGTGTCTCTTTCATTTTCTTTGAAGTTAGAGCGTCCCATGGCTATGGCAAATGCCGTTAGATGCTCTTTTGGGTCGGTCTTTCCTTCGTAGATCGGGACTTTCATCTTTCCAGGGTCTGGAATTCTTGTGCTAGTAATCCGTGATGTGAACGGGGTGTTCTGTGCTTCCTCCAGTACGCGATCTATCTCTGGCACTTTTCTAGTCGCTTTGTGCATCATGGATCGGACGGTTTTTATGTCGGCAGCTGCTCGGTCCATATCTGCTCGAATTGTAGCCATCTCTTCTGTCTAGGGTCGGAGCGGATATGCTTATGGTAGCGTATCTATAAACCGAAATGTTCATCTGAAAATCCAACAAACAAATCGTTGGTCGAAACACCTATGCTCATTATCGGAGCGGATATGTTTACGTTAACATATCCGTGAATCGGAATGATCATCTTAAACCTAACAAACGAATTGTTGGCATTAACATTAACGCAAGATACAGTGAAACAAATCGATCCTCCTTGGATAAAAAACATTCAGCAACGAGTTTCGGAAACAAAGAAACAACACAACAACAAAAAAAGCCACAAGGCAAACATAACAAGTTGATATAGATAAAGCCATCCAGGCACCATGTCCAAATAAAGTCAAGCACAATGACATAAAGCAGGATAAGCCAATCTGTAGTCTTCGGCGCCTCCTCAGTAACGGGTTTGGCAATCCCCATCATCGCCAAGCTTACCCTTCGAAGATACATCATCATCAGTCCCCAAAGCAGGCTCGTCGGAAGATTCGTTCGCTATCCTGGATCCGGAAGCTATCTTCAAACCAAGCGAAGACAGACCGGGAGTACCCCTGTTGGATCCGGAGAAAACGCAAACGTCGACATCTGCCGTTAACACTTCGACAGACTCGTTACCAAGCGTAACATTGGCCGAATTTTCAGAAATTGGCGAAACCACTAAGTCGTTGCCCAATGCGGTAACCAACCTGTCAAACTCATCATTAGCGCCAGCGTACCTAGCTTTCCACCCCTGGAGCTTCTCGATTTGGGCATCTAAGGAAGGCGGTTCGTCACCACGAAGCAGTGCAAGAAGTTCAAGGTTACCATCGACTTGGGCAAGGTCGACCACGTTATTCTTAGACGACCCGCCCAAGCTCTTAACCTTCTCATCGGCTCGATCTAATGATGATGGAAGGATAAGCTCAATCTCTTTGGAGATATTAAACCGATGCCTAAGACTCTCCAAAGATTCTGTAGTGGAAAGAGTAGACCCTGGTGGATCGGGTACCTCACGCTTGGATCCACTCTTAGAAGCTCGTCGCTTTGAAGAACACGCTTGGAGACTCGCGTCTTGCTTCATCCTAGCATGGTCGAAACTCCAATTCTCCATTTTGATTTTCACGTTGAAAGGATTCTCCATTTCGTCCATCAAAGGAAATCACTTCGGCAACAACGGGGAGATCACTTCGGCGAAAGGAGATTTCGGCAAGCAGAGACTTCGGCGAAGAGAGAGCTCCAGTTCGCCACTTTGGCAAAGGGCGACTTCGGCGGGGAAGAAGACCACTTCGGCGATGGCACCACTTCGCCACTTCGGCAAAGAGCGACTTTGGCACGGCACATTGATCCCAGCTTAGACTTCCTTTACCTTGGCACTATCAAAACTGAAACTACCGAGCTAGGGGGCTAACCGTTGGGGTCAAAACCCACTCAGCTGTGATAAATGGGAAAATGGCTAAGTATGGAAATACGGGGAATCGCACAAGGCCGACGTCGTGGCCTAAGTCGTTTCTATACGAATCCACTTAGGCACGATACGAGCTCACTTTGGCCGTGATACGAATCTACTTAGGCACGATACAAGCTCGCGTTGGCCGTGATACGAATCCACTTAGGCACGATACCAGCTCGCGTTGGCCGTGATACGAATCCACTTCGGCACGGAGTGTCTACTTCGGCCCGGAGAGTCCACTTCGGCAACGGAGATTTCGGCACGGAGAGTCCACTTCGGCAACGGAGACATCGGCATGGAGAACCCAAATTGGCATGGCCACTTCGGCACAGAGAGGCAACTTCGGCACAGAGAGGCCACTTCGGCACGACCACTTCGGCACGGCCACTTTGGCACGGCCACTTCGGCACGGTCACTTCGGCCATTTCGGCACGGCCACTTCGGCACAGTCACTTCGGCCCCTTCGGCATGGCCACTTTGGCAAGGCCACTTCTGCACGGCCACTTCGGCACGGCCACTTCGGCACGGTCACTTCAGCCACTTCAGCACCGCCACTTTGGCAAGGCCACTTCAGCATGGCCACTTCGGCACGGCCAGTTCGGTAAGGCCACTTCGGTAATGACCACTTCGGCCAACGCAGCTCCACTTCGGCCGCAGCTCCACTTCGGCCACGATACGAGCTCACTTCGGCCGTGATACGAATCCACTTAGGCACGATACGAGCTCGCTTCGGCCGTAGTCATTTCCATACAAAGCTGTCTGGCCGAAGTCGTTTCCATAAGAAGCTGTCTGGCCGAAGTCAATTCCATACGAAGCTCTCTGGCATAAGTCATTTCCATACGAAGCTGTCTGGCCGAAGTCGTTTCCATACGAAGCTGTCTGGCCGAAGTCATTTCCATACGAAGCTGTCTGGCCGAAGTCAATTCCATACGAAGCTGTCTGGCTGAAGTCGTTTCCATACGAAACTGTCTGGCCGAAGTCAATTCTATACGAAGCTGTCTGGCCGAAGTCAATTCTATACGAAGCTGTCTGGCCGAAGTCATTTCCATACGAAGCTATTTGGCCGAAGTCATTTCTGTACGACGTCAACAAGCCCATCTTCGGCCTGTAACGATACAAAGGCCCATGAAGTCAAGCCGACTTAGCTAGACGGAAATCCCGAAGGATTAGGAATTTTTCCTTATCCCTTTGGGATTGACCTGGCCGACTCAAACTAGTATATATATCTATGTACATCTCTTGAAAAAGGGATCCGCAATTTACTTAACAAAAACCCTAGACTTTTTGCTCTACAAACACTTGTACGAAAAACTATTCGAAACAAATCAATAAAAACCATCTTTGGATATTCGCTTTCGTGGTTCATACGCAGAAATTTTATCCCTCTTAGCAAACCTCCGACAAATCTAATTGTGTTGATTTCGACTCCCACAGTCGTGACACCCGATCCGTTTGCTGTACCATGGATCGGGTACACGACCCACCTTCTTCACCATGGGTCGTGACACCCGATCGGTTTGCTGTGCCATGGATCGGGGTACACGATCCAGCTTCTTCACCCTGGGTCATGACACCCGATCCGTTTGCTGTACCATGGATCGGGGTACACGACCCAGCTTCTTCACCATGGGTCGTGACACCCGATCCGTTTGTTGTTAACTTCAAGGGGGTGAATATTGACCCCAACATAATTGTATCTCTAAATTTTTATTTAATGCGACAACTAAATTATTGTACCATATAAACATGAAAATGTATCTTTAAATTTCTATTTAACGCGGTAACTAAATTATTAACTGTTAATTTTCAAATTGGTGTGTAAGTATATGTGAGAAAATTACACTTTTTCGGTGTACTTTATATGTTTGTTATTTATTTGCTTAGCGTGCTACAAATAAATATAACTTGTTATTAAAAAATATATTCAGCTAAAACAATAATTCACAGTGTTAAAACTATGTTTTCCATAACTTATAATAATTATCGTGTTACAAACAAATGTAACATGTTAAAATAAAATAAAACATAATCTTCAATCAAAGTCAATGGACCTGTTTCGATTAAGGACGAAAGAAAGAGGAGCTGCTCTGATGCCAGTAATATCAAAGGACCTGCTCATTAAAAAAAAACATGGGATGAGTGACTCCCAAAAAGGTCACAAAATGGTCGCAAAGTTGCAATTTGCGACCACTTAGAGACTAAAATAAGTAGTCGCAAATTTTTGGTCGCAAAATAAAATAGTCGCAAAGTAGTCACTTATTTCGGACTATTTTATGACTACTAAACTTAGTCGTACATAAGCGACTACTTTGTGACAACATTTAGTAGTTGTATATTAAAGACTAAATTGTGATAACGTGGATTTAGTTACAAAAGCATCAAGTATTAGCAACTTCTTTGCAACCATCTTAATTAATTAATATATATATATATATATATATATATTTATTTATTTATTTTATTTTATTTTTTTCAAATTTAAAAAGCTGAAATTAAAACGAAAAACCGAATGTTGAAAAATTTTAACGCAAAAGAAACATGAAATATAAGATCCATAATATAAGTTCACATTATGTTTTAAAAACATGAAAAATGCATTTAAAATAAGGGAGAGGATGATGAATCCCATAGAACTTGAGTAAGAGGATACAAGGAAAGTTAAGGAACAACAGCAGTATATATAAACTAAAGAAATAGTTGAATTCCAATCCAATAGCATCGATACGATGCCAGATAGACTGAAACCTTCAGCAAGCATGTATCTAGCACAAAGAGGCAGCACTCCAAGTTCTGCAGACTGAAAGGAGGAGCGAGAGAATCAGAATAAAATATTTTAATGCTAACCACTAGAATCCGGAATCAAAAAGTTCCAGACATAAAACTATGGTCACTCACTTGTCAACATCCAGCCCTGCATACTTGAAGAGGTGCTTTATATTAAGGCTAACAACTCATATATGAGATATTAAAACCAAAAAAATATATGAGATCAGAAGTAAATCCGACTCCAACCCCTGCAGAAGCACACATTTGTCTCTTTTATAACCCACAAAGCACACATATAGGAATATACAATGACATACGAAAACGTTGAGATGCTTGAAAAGTCAAATTGAGTTTGATATTCCTATGTTAGTTTTCTTAGGTTGATTTAAATTTTTCATAACTCAAGTTTTCTAGCAGCATTCTCAAACTCAGGCGCTACCATGCCATTTCAAGTCAAAAGAGCCAAACCATGCATGATGTATAGAGACAGAGAGAAAGGAAGGCAGATAACAACAAACCTGCAAACATTGGACCGACAAAAGTTTCGAGAAACCTGACTTTCACCATAAAGAAATTCTGTCCAGATAAGTGACTTCTCACCAAGGACATTGTCTGCATGTTTGTTGTTAGGCCTTCCTTCCCTTCCATGAGAAGATGCACCATAAGGTACATGAGCGCTGAAAAGATCCCTTCTCCACAGAACACAGTCGGTTAACAAAAAGAAAAAGCTTAACCACGATATATCGAATCTTACATTAACTAAGCAACAAGACCTCCAAATAACAAATCACGTTTTAAGATCCTTCACCACAACACAATTTAAGTTCCAAGACTCATAATTTCGAAACAGGAGCGAGCAAATACCTTATTACGGTTCCTAGGCATTTCACTTGCATCTGAACCTAATGACAACTCCTAAAACGAATCTGCTGTTTCTGCACAGATTATATACAAGAGATAAGTTAGTAATAACAAAGCCTCAAAATCCAATTGAATTGTCCGAACCAAGCTAATCACTAGTAAAATTCAATCCATAAGAAGAACAAAACTAACTTGCTATCATCTACCTTCCCATATAGACTGTGGGACACAAATCTGTCCAAAATAGACAACCTACCAACCCAATACTAACCTCGTTTGTTCATGCTATTGGAGTTCGAAACAGACAACCCAAGTTTACAAATCAATCGCAACTCAGAGATGAACGAGAGAGAAGACCAAGCTCATGCTGTTCACTCCTTCCGTAATCTCTTCCATTGAATCAAACTCAAAATTGAAACTTCTTGTCACTAAAACTTGATTTCTCTCCTATTCTCTGTCTCAGAACGATGAAATTGAAAGAAGAGAAAGAGACGATGAAGCTTCTCCGTAAGAAACCAAACCCCCCGATTGTTCTCTATCTCCCTCCACGACGGTTTCCTCCTCGCCGCTGCTGCTGATGCCGACGTAGCTCCATCCGACGTCATCACAGAAACCAAAACTAACCACCTCGAAACCTCCGAGAGAGAGAGATGAACATATGCTAGGAAGGAAATCGAGAGAGAGAGAGATGAAGAGTCAGAAGGAAATCGAGATAGAGGGATGACGAGATGCAGATTCAGACCCAAATCGAGAAAGAGGAAGAGAATCGGATGAGAAAGAGGAAGAAAGATGAAAAGTTAGGGTTTCGACAACTGATTTGGGAATAAGATATTTTCGAGTACTTGTTTTAACTAAGTATCTGTAATTGTAATTGTAATTGGTCGCAAAATAATTTTAGGGAGATTAATTCGTGCCAAAAAAAAAAAATTATTTAACCAAAAGCCCAAATTATTTAAAATTAAACAGATTAGTAAATTCAGTTGGTCACAAAATAGTTGCAAATATGTGATGATAGGAGCAAAGTAGTCACAAAGTGTGACTGTTTTGTCACACTTTGTTGTGAGTCACAAATCTATATCCTAAACCCTAATAATTTAGGCCCATAAAATTGATACACATGCTTAACCAATCAGTCTTTTTATATTTCTTAAGTATATGCTTCAATATATAGCGTTAACTAATGCTAATTAAGTAAAGTTTGAATTTTTTTACACTTTAACAATCATTGGTTGCAAACATATGTAATATAAAGTAAAATGTTATATAAGTTATAAATATTAGATAAGTTAAAAGTTTTCACTATTAGATAATATATTTAGTATAATTAGTAGTTCAAATCTATGTAGATACTTAAAACTAATCTATTTACAATTACCTTTTGGTGAATTTCAAAAAAATCATACGGATTAGTCGCAAATCGGTTGGAAAGTAGTGACATTTTCAAAAAAGTAGTCACAAATTAGTTACATTTTTGTGATATTATTTTTGAGTCACAAAGCTATACCCTAAACCCTAAAAATTTAGAACCATATAAGTAGTCCACATGATTAACCAATCAGTCTTTTCCTATTTCATGAAGTATATGCGAAGATTAAAACCTAAACTAATACTAATTAACTAAATTTTGAAAAAATATTATACTTAAACAATCTTTACCATAGAAAACATATCTAATATATGTTAAGATGTTTTGTAAGATGCAAAGATGTTTCATCAAATCCAAAGTTATAAGTTTTCAAGAAATATATTATCTATTTAGTGTAACAACTAGTGAAATCTATGTAGATACTTAAAACTACATATGTTCACAATTTTATTTTGTTGGTTTTTTCAAAATCACACGGATGAGTTGGTAAATAGAAACAAATCAGTCACACTTTAATAGCATCGTCGCAAATTAGTCGCTTGTTAATGGGTATTTAATTACGGTTTTGTGACTATCTGTAAAAATATGTGAAAATCTAAAAACCGGTTATGTGACTAATTTGGGACTACGCTTTTTGACTAATAAAAGAGTCGTTAATTCGTCACACTTTGCGACTACTGTTACACATTCGAATAGTAGTCTTAATTCAGTCGCTAATTTACGACTATACTTTTTCGTCATAAATATGCGACTATTTTGCTTCTAGATATTCCATAGTCGCTAAATGGTCACAAAGTAGTCACAAATATTTGTGACAAAAAAACAGTCACAAAAAGTAGTCACTCATCCAGTGTTTTCTTGTAGTGGCTCAATCAAAGTCATCTCAAAACCCAACAAAAACATAATTACTCAAACCCAACATAATCCAACTCCACTGGTCACCGCCATCCCCAATCTACTTCGTCCGATACCAACAGGAACTCGACCAGTTTTACCACCGCCGGAATTAAAACTCATCCTGGAAAGCGTGTGAATATCCACAGCGACGTTGGAAACATATCTGGTGATGAACAAGGTGGAATCGGCGGCATTTAAACATAAGACAAAAGGCTGGAAGATGAATAGGTGGATCCAACCAAGATCCTGATGAAAATGAATAGGAATTTCTGTTCACGGAAGAGATAGTGGAGCGATCTGGGAAGAGATATAGGATGCTTCAAAGAGTAAGGAATGAATTGGCTCATGGTAATCATCTTCATCATGCTTTGAGCTCATTTGCTTGTGAGATGCTTCATCGTCTCCGATAGAGCTTCGTCCCCGATAGATATGAGATCTCGAAACTTGAATTAAAAAAATAACTATGGATCTTAACAGATTCAACAATTTTAAAAGAAGAAGAGAAAATAAGCCATGGATCTCTTTTTCGTTTTCAAGAGAGGTAGACAAGAGAGATGAGAAAGAGAGAAAAGATACGAGTTTTTTTTTTCAATAGAGATGGGCAAGAGAGGTGAGAGAGAGAAAATGAACGAGGGGTACAATAGGATTAACAAGAATTGAACAGTTACTCAAACAGTTGCTTTGTTTTTTGCCCAATTTCACACTTATCTGTTGTTATAGCTTGCGAATTCTCTTGTACATATTCATATTCGACCCAGACTGACCCCACCACCCATCTTTCCCTTGATATAAGTCTCGCATGTTTAAGCAAATTTCTTTCACGATCACCATCTTTACCACGATAATGTTGTTTGATTGGGATGAATGTATGATTCGATCCCTTCCTACTCGACTTGTCCAATTCCTCAATTCTATCCTCTTGATTTGATCCTTCTTGCATTGATTTGACCGTCTTCTCGAATCGATCTAAATCGTTCAAGACCGTAACCACTTCCTCTCAAGTTTTTCCTTAGAAATTATGCAAATTTTTCTTTGTGTTCACGTGAATGGAAAAATATCTGCTCAAGGCGTCTTATTTATAGGATCCACGGCAAAATTTTCCATAAACCGCTTTGAAGATACACCCAATCAGACTCAAAAATTTTTAGTAACCATTTGTCCATATTACTTAATCTAGAAACTGTCCAAGCAGTTATTCCACACGCTTGGCCCGCATGTCTTATCAACCACCTGGGCAAAAAATCATTCAGACTACTCAGCTTATCCAGCTAGTGTTCAACTGACCCAACTACTCATCACTTTCCTTATCAGAGCTAAGCTACTAACAGCTGATCCAGCTGGCTAGCCAATTGTTTCAGCTCAGTCAACTTATTTAAGTTGTTTAAACTCATTTTCCTCGATTATTACCCCCCCCCCCCACTCGCTTGAGTATTTGGATAAGTATTCTAGGTAATCTAGACTTTACCAATAATTCCATTGAACTTATTCGATCCCGGGAAGTTCGACTTGAACATTCCACCCAAATCATCCAACTTTCGACCAAACCTTATTCATTCGATTACCAACCGATCATTACAAGATAATTTTGAACACTCAAACTCTCTTCAGTCAAGATCTCCTTGATTCGATCTTGATCTTCTTCCTTGATATTTGTTCGATCAGATAACTCACGATCTATCCATGTTTAGATGGATAAAATTTTCCCACGGTCGATTCGCAATTTAGTTTTCTGGTTCGTCTATACACTCGAATATACCCACCTCCTATATAGTTTTAAGGGTAAATTTTGATATGGCACTAGTATACATTGCATGTGTATGGGGAATCATTGAACCATGCTTCGAGTTTTTCCAACTTACTCGACCACTTTATGCATTTTCCTCGGCCATGGTCCATCCCAATGATCTTATTGAGGATAGAAGATGTTACAAGTCTCCCCCACTTTAGATGGATTCATCCATCAATATCGATCAAGTTTCTGAGTATTTCCTGACTTTTAAAACCTTTTCAAAAATTCAACGTTCATTTTGTTTTCCTTTTCTCAAGTGATTTCTTTACTTTCATTGCAATCTCAAACTACCTTAATCATTTGAACTACTTTCCTTATAGTAAAATTTTCTATTATATAAATTATCTAAATTTATATTGCTTCAACGGTCAATTTTTTCCTCAAGTCTGGTGGTGATGTCATAATCTACCAAGCACTTCCTTAGTTGGGACACGTGATATAAATTGTGGAATTGAGACATCTCAGGTGGCAAGTCAAGCTTGTAGGCAGCAACTCTGACCCGTACCATAATTTTGAAGGGGCCCATGTATCTTGGATTCCATTTTCCAGTATTCAAAGTTCGACCTCTTCTCTTGAAGGTGTCTAGGTAGAACATATCGTCTACGTTAAACTTTAAGTATTTTTGACGTTTATGTTCATAACTTTTATGTCTATTTCAGGTTTCTTTCATTTTAACCTTTAGGAACAATGCCCAGACCAAGAACACTCCGCTCTCCCATTTGGATCCCAACATAGTGGTTTCCGGTAAGGTCATCCGTAAATCTTCTCAAAAGGTGACATCCCAGTACTACCTTGAAAGTTGTTATTGTATGCAAACTCGGCCAAAAGCAGTTATTTTTTCCATTGATTGTCCTAATCCATAACACAAGCTCGAAAAATATCCTCGAGTGTCAAAAAATGTCCTCGGGTAATGCTAATACATGAGCACTTATGAGCATTTTATTTATACTCGAAAAGCTCTTCTCACAATCTTTCGACCACATGAACTTGACATCCTTCCCAATCAGCCGAGTCAGTGATTGAGCCATACTCGCGAATCCCTTCACGAATCTTTGATAATACGAAACCAACCCAAAAAATCTTATCTTAGTTGCTTTTTTGGTCTTGGCCAATCCGAGATGGCTTCATCTTCACCGGATCAACTAACACCATTGAACTGAGACTATGTGCCCAAGGAATCTGATACTTCTTTGTCATAAACTACATTTTCTTAGCTTCGTGTAAAAAGCTTACACTCCTGGAGCCTTTCCAACACTTTTTAGATGATCTGGATGTGTTTATGAATCCATTAAATATACCAGAATATCATCTACGAAAGATGATCTCAATTTTTTTAAACAATCCTGGAACACACCATTCATCAACTTTATGAATACCGCAAAGCGTTAATTAATATGAATGACATGACGATAGATAAATAAGTATTCATATTCATAAAAACGAATGGAAACAAGAAGGGTTTAAGAAATCTTCTCTATATGAAGATACAAAGGTGAGATCTTCTCCCTTGAAACTCTTGAATCAAAACTCTATGAATAATCTATAAAAACGTGGCTGTTTTTTTTAAATGTATTATTGAGGCTTCTCCCTAAAAAAGAGGCTAAAAACAAGTATATATAGGTCTAGGGTTAAGTTTAGGGCAAAAGAGGAAACTTGATGCGAAACTGCCTGATACTAGACACGATGCTGGACAGGAAATCTGACCGGTACTTGGCCTTCATGGAGTGTCTTCACGCATGCTGATATCGGTCTATGATACCGGGTCACGTACCTGACCGGTACTGGCTCATCCTGCGCTTGCTTCAGCTTCGAGGCAGATTGACATGTCTTCGGTAGATCGGGTGTATCTTTCTAACCATAGCTCCAAATGATATGATTCCAACTCCATTGGAAATCTAACTCAAAGATATATCTTTTTCCAAATTTTCATCTAATTCCAAGTTTATTTGAGCCTCCTTCTGTAGCTAAACTTCTGGTACTTCTGTTCTGTCCAACTCGGAAAAATGCAATAACTTGTGAATATTTTGGCTTGGATGATCTTTTTGACTTGTGTGAGCTGCTGTAACTTCTTTACACCTCTTTTAGTTCCTTTTCTTCCTTTTGATTAATTTCTCTGTTAAGACTCTAAAACTACAAATACGAGGAAAACTACCTCTAAAGGAATAAAACCTTGTTAAAATGCATAGAAAATAGACTAAAACCGTACTAAAATAGGTAAAATATGGAGTATATCAGCACTCCACTATGTTTTACCAATTCCTGCATCTACAGTGGTTGAAAAAATGCGTCGATCATTTTTTTCTCCGACTTCTTTCAACATATCTGCACAAATGACAATGAAAAGCAAGAGTGCATGAGGTCTGAAAAGAGGGTAAGGGTTATACGTGGGATACCAATTAAAAATGAGCTGGCCATTCAGGAACAACAAAGAGTGGTAAAGAGAATAAGAAGTCTTGAATGTGTGATTTGTTTCCTTGATATAACACATTTAATGAGAAAAAATAAAAATCAGAATATTAGTCCAATAAGGTAGAGTCAACATCAGATTCGTTGAAATAAATGCAAGATGAAATTTTCTGGGGGGAGTCCAGTTATGGGGTTTCTGAATCGTCTGTTATGAACAAACCTTGCAACAATGGTCATTGAGTTTCGAAATCAAAGCATATGTTCCTAGAAAAGGTCATAATTCCCAACTAAATTTTGACTCAATAAAAATAATTTTAGAAAATAAAATTCAAAAAGACTCCAAATGTAAAAACCAAACACGAAAAAACGTGTTAGTAAATGACAATCCCCCATACTTTCTTTGCACCGTCTCGGTGTGAAAGCAAATTAAAGTAAGGGAGTAATAAACTTGAAAATAAAATTAAAAAACTGAAATTGAAGATATGAAGAATATAACGGTGTTACAGGATTTGGACAAATTGTCCTAAAGTTCGGATTTTGGTTACGGATATGGGTGAGTAAAAGCCATCTCTTGATTTTGCTCGATCCAGGGGTAAAGTGACCTTACTAAATTTTTCTTTAGGTCCAGTTGGTCGGTGAAACTTCAATCCTCCTTTGCTGGTCCACCATGGTTTGGTGGTTGGTTCGAGATTTTGGTGATTTGGTTCACCGGATGTTGCTCATTGGACAACAAGTCAAACCGTGAAGAATTTCTCAAACAAAATTAAAATTTACTGGCCTAAATGACGATTTAAGTCAGCTCGTGAACTCTGGAAGCATTTGGTTGGACGGATTTGTGTATGGTCCATGGCATGCTTTCTCGTGGACAATCAGTTTTGCAATTGGACATTTGCCTACTTGAGAAACTGATTCGAACCATTTGTATTTTTCTTTGACCAATCTGATTTTTTGTCTTTCCCCTTGAGTACCACGAGTTGGTGTCTCTTGTTTCTTCTATTTTGGGTCACATCTCTTTTGAATGGTTCAGATCTGTTCTTAGACGTATTAATTTATGCGTCCACAACAAATCATCTTGATACAAATTATGTAAAGTACAAAAGTTCCTTTCAAAAACACTTGAAATCACTCGTTATTTACTTTTTTCTTTTTGTGATTGACTGTTTGATTTCAGCTTGGAAGAAGCTAAGAAAAAAATGTATGCTATTTGCACAACTAGTTACAAGCAACAATGACAATAGGAGAAGTAGAAAAATTTAGAGGTATGATTAGAAGCATTTTGTTTCATTTTATCCTTTGAAATGTAATATATTTGATCTTAATTTGTTGACACTTTGATTTGATTTTTTCTGGTGTTTTATAAAACAGATTTGCCTGGGTTCAATACATAATTCCGAGCCGTGAACCATGGTTTCACCCGAGTCGTGAACCATGGTGTCACCCGAGCCACTCAGCCACTGCCATCTGAGCCAAGGCTTAACGACAGGGAGTTGGGTGGGGCTGATGAGCATATGGGCCGAGACGATGAGCCCATGAATCAAGGCCCATGGCGGTAGCAGGTTTTGCTAAAAGGAAATCCCGAGGAATTAGAAAATCTTCCTTATCCCTTTAGATATTGGCCTAGCCGGCTTAAACTTGTATATATACTCATGTATACCCTCTTAAAAGAGGATCCGCAATTTTACCTAGCAAAACTCTGTACTTTTGCTCTCATACCAAAAGCTTTCTAAGCAGCTTAATAAAAGATCATCTTTGGATCTCTGTTTGTGTTTTTGGTGGTTTTTGCTCAGAAATTTCATATCTCTTAACTAACCTTCAACAAATTCAATTGGCGTGGATTTACACTCCCACAATTTGGCACTAGAAGGAGGGGGAAACAAAATTTTCTTACTCAAAAGAACCACCGCAAAACCGATCCGGAGAACGATGACCACCGACGGAGAGCAAGATGCTACCGATGTGAGGAACACTGGCGTACAGGATCAGACGAACCAATCCGGGAACACTGGAGAGTTTTCGACGACACTCACGGAGATGAAGATCATGCTGGAGACGCTGCTAAAAAGGCGGAGGAGCAAGACAAACTCAACAACACGATGACAGGCGAGCTGAAGGCCTTGGCGACGGCGAGTGGAACCCGTGGGATAGGCTCAGGTCTGGTTCCAACAAGACGAGTCATGAGGCACCTCAACCCAACAGCCCTAGATTTCTCAACCCCGCTCAACCCGTTGAGAACCCGTGGAAGATTTCCACCACTCCATCAAGGCTCAGCAAACCTAGCTTCCGGAATGCAAGGAGCGAGCAACACACCGATCGAAGAGGAGCTCGTACCAATCATCAATCTGGAGGAGGATAACCGAGTGGAGTGAAACGCGGAGAGCCGTGATGACCCCAAACCCCTAGCAGATGGCCAGACCCAAACTCAAAGACGTGAGGCCATGATACAGAGAGTTTTAACCCTAAAATATCACTGCAAGTGCACAACAAACGAAGTAATATTTAGGGATTGAATCCACGAGAACCAAGTGAAATGCTACGAATCTATATGAGTGAAATTAAGCTAAGATGACAATATGGTTGTTTGTTGAAAAGTGAAATGAAATAGCAATGTAAAAACGATGTAAAATCAATTAAAACAAGCGTTAAGTCTAGGGCAATTCGCAGGAATTCAAAGATCATGAACCAGACAATTATTCAGGGAATAATAAGCGCAGTCTTAAACGCAAACATGAATGTTTAACCAATCCACTGTCGTGGTATCAATTACTTTATCTAGTAACCTAAGAAACTAAACTGTCGTTTGATCTTAAAATTCTAAACAAGCATTAACGAGCAGGTTTGATATGTTCACAAATTGCCTTAACATCAGCTTTCGTTGGCTAAGGACAATTTGCTCACCTATGTTCTATCAAGCAACCTATAACACCTTTGATGAATAGATTAAACCTAAAATCAAAGATTAAGTGATCAATTTAATCTAAGCAAAGAGAACAACGATAGGTGAAGACAAGATGATAAAACCCTATCTATGTCTGATTCAATGATTCATAAATTCCTTTGAAACTCTAAACCTAACTATGAAACTACTCAGACATGGATGCAGAGAAACAAGAAGGAGATGAAGAAAAACTCATAATCAAATAAATAGAAATCCAAAGGGGTTTAGAAATCTTCTCAAGAGATGTAGAGTCAGAGCTTCGTCTCCCTCAAAGCTTACAAATTGTAGAAAACCAAAAGTCTGAATAGAATAATAAATTGTTGCCTAACTAATGGCTAAAAATAACATATAAATAGGTCTAATAATGTTCTGCTCGAAATCTCTGGTAAAGCCAAGTCCAATAAGGAAAAATTGAAATTTCCTTTTTTCTTCACATGTTTCTTTTGCTCGCCAGACAGATATGTCTTCACTAAAACTTGCATAACTTTTGATCGCACCGTTGTAATGACCTCAAATTACTTCCAAACGAAAGCTAACTCGATGCTCTATCCTGTGTCAAAATTTCAGGTCGATCCATTAGTGGAAACGTATTCATCGAGTGCCGAACTTTTGACATTTCCGCAGGATCATGCATCTTCACATATCCGTTTGCAACAATTCCTTGCTCCTTATGCCTTAGACTCCATCCAAACATGTTTCAACCTGAAAAGACTCTAAAACGTAGAAAAGACTCGACAAAACGATGAATATCGTGGTTGAAAACCGATAAAAGCCATGATATATCAGCTCCCCCAGACTTAGCGTTTTGCTTGTCCTCAAGCAAACACTAAGTATAGAGTCGAGGTTTGAAAATCACGGGAACTCACCTTCTCTTTAGAACGTTGTAATGACCATTCACCTCATAATCCACATATTGCAAAACCAATCTCAATCGAACCACCATGTACTTCTCCGCAGACATTCGCAACTTTCCAAATTCAACCCACAATTTTGCAACATTATCCATAAGCCTTTCATCGTTGTGTCTCATCGATGATCTCAATGCCAAGAACCTTTTAGACTCATTCCCGTACAATACCATGACAAATCAACCATATAATCTTTGGTACTCTTTCTCTCCCTAGACTTATTATGTTCTCATCATTTCTTCTTCTTTTCTTCGCTTTTTTATCTCAAAGGTGTAAGCGAATAATGGTATCACGGGAAATTTTCCTAGCCTCGCTTCCAACCTTTGTGTGATCATTCCTTTTGAAGTAAAATAATGGGATCGCCGGAAATTTTCCTAGCCCTTTACTCGAAAGAAAATCTTTTCATCTTTTATGCTTTTATTTAACTTAGAATAAGGGAGAGGAGTACCATCACTTTTCACAGAAGATGCATTTGTCAGGTATGGACGAGGAGTCAAGCCCTATGAACACCAATCACATCGATGAGGTAAAAGGAAGAGCTCAGAAATTAGCTCGGGCTTAGTGAATTCTGTTGGAAATATAGACGTCTCTAGTTAACTGGTCAGCCTTTGGATTTTTCATTAGTCGGATCTGAATTGATTCTGCAGCAATGGTCACTCGGATGAAATAGTCACACAATAAACCAAAAGAAAAATCATTCCCAACAAATTTGACTCAATAAATCAACAAACTGACTCAAAGAAAAAACAAAAGAAAATAACGTTACTAAACGATGAACGCCCTCCCCCAGACTTACTTTACACCATCCCAGTGTGAAAATAAATCAAGAGAAAGTTAAAAAGAGACTCAAAAGACGCAAGTAAATTTTTTTTTTTTTTTTTTTTTTTTTTGCAGAAAATGTACCTTGGCCCAGATCGATAGATCCACCCTTGGATCGATCGATCTGAAAACATACGGTGGTTTGGGGCCCACGTGGATTGATCGATCTGGAAATTTTTTTTTTTTTTTTTGCACGGACTTTGCATAAATCGATCGATCGACGTCC
This sequence comes from Pseudoturritis turrita, assembly GCA_900406555.1. Taxonomy (NCBI): domain Eukaryota; kingdom Viridiplantae; phylum Streptophyta; class Magnoliopsida; order Brassicales; family Brassicaceae; genus Pseudoturritis; species Pseudoturritis turrita. Next base: position 795,584 of record OVBL01000650.1, on the reverse strand, counting down.
GGATCGATCGATCCACATGTAGATCGATCGATATGATGCTGGGAAGTCGATCCAAAAACTTTCGGCCAATCGGATCGATCGATCTATCCCGTTTTTGCACAGTTAGTTTTTTTTTTTTTTTTTGAAAATAAACCTGAAAGACTTAGAACCAAAACCAAAAGTTATAAAATAACTGAAAAATAAAGTATGTACACTTACCGGTGGGTTGCCTCCCACCAAACACTTGTTTTGAGTCATTAGCTTGACTTTGGTCTCATGTATCAGTCAAGAAGATGGGCATGGGAACTTGCTCCAAAACAAGTTCCCCGATCAGTCATCTTAAACTCTAGAACCCTGCTCAACATTTCCTTCACAGCTTCTGCACCCTTCTCTTTAAACTCTGGAGTGAGAATAGCTCTAACCTTGGAGAAAGGCTTCGAACTTCCAGTTCTTTGCACTTTACCTTATACTAAATCGTGTCGCCAACACACCTCAGAGGTACCAAAATCATATGAGAATCTCCCTTGATTCTTTGGCTCTTCACCTTTTCCTTGACCTTGTTCGTTTGACGAGCTTCCTTGTTAACGATTTGAGAGTCTCCATCCAGGACTTCCTTGACCTCACTCTTAGCAACAAGCTCTTTCGTTGTCTTGATTAACAACTTCTCCCCACTTATAATGGTCACACAAGATGCAATTTTGATTGCTTGATTATTGGGTACAACTTTGTAGAAGACCTTTTTGTCAATATTGGAGAATGAGACTCTTCTATTAGGCAAATCCAAAACTGCACCCACTATCGCCATAAATGGTCTCCCAAGAATCAGAGGCATATCAGAATCCTTAATCATCTCCACCACCTGGAAATCAGTAGGAACAAGACAATTTTCTACTTGAACATGTAAGTCATGAATGGTGCCATGTGGAATCGTGGTGGAAGAATCTGCAAACTTGAGAGACATCTGAGCAGGTCTCATCTGAGTAATCCCGAGCTTCTCTGCAATAGCCTTAGACATGAGATTAATAGAAGATCCAGAATCACAGAGAGATTCTTCAAATTCAACTCCTGAAATAGAGTATGGAACCACAAACTTCCCAGGATCTTCCACATTAGGCAATATCTTCATAGGAGGTGGTGTATTCCTTGCTTCAACAAAGAGGGCCTTGACAACTGTAAGGCTTTCTCTGGTATCTCTAGAAAATTTCCGATATGCAGGATCACCTCTAAGTGCTTCTTCAAACGAGACATAAGGAGAAAACTCTTTAACGATCTTATTGAATTCAGCTAGCTTCTCTTTGTCAATACGATTCTTCAGTCATGAAGGGTATGGGATTATAAGGATGTATGGTAATGATTCCACAGCTTCTTCTACTTCTTCTAGTTTAAGCGCTGTCGGTACAATCTCCATCTTACTCTGAACTAATATTGCATTCCAGTGCTCTCTGGGATTTGTCTCAACTTTTCCTGGAAGAGTCCCTGGTGGTCGCTTAGCTGATGCTGAGATCTGAGCTACCTGAATGTCAAGCTTCTTCACATGAGTAGAGAGAGATTCAATCTTACCATTGAGATCAATGTACATGTTGTCCACCTTGACATTGATCTCGCTAGCAGTTTTCTGCTGGTTGAGCAAAAGCTGCTGCATAAGAGCCTTGAGTTCATCTTGAGAGTCATTCGCGGAGCTTGTAGGAGCTTGGAATGGGGCATGTGCTGCCGTCTGGAAGTTCTTGAATTGCTGTTTCTGCTGAAATTCACCCTGAAATCTGTTATGACCCTGATTTTGCACGAACTGGTTTCCTTGAAAACCCTGAGAAAAGTTGTTCAGAAAACCCTGGTTTTGCACGCCAGTCTATCCTGAAAACCCCTGAAAAGTAGGAACGCCCGCGTTTTGTACGGTTGGTTTTCCCTGAAATTGTTGACCCTGAACGTTCATTTGCTGTGGGTAGACTTGATCTTGCGGATTCTCGACATTCGTGCTTCGGTAAGACAGATTTGGGTGGTTTCTGTAATTCTGGTTGAAACCCCTATTTTGCAAGAAACCTTGCCCGTTCACATAATTCACCTCTTGCAACTCATCAGCCCCTTCTTCAGCGAATTCCTGGTAGAAAATAGGATCTGTTCCACTATCGCAAAACTGAACACCTTTTTGACCCTGACTTGCCTTCAATAGCTGATTTACCTTCTCATTCAGCTCGTCGATCTTCTGAGACTCCATGCTGTTGACACGCTTAGACCTATCATACTCAGCACAGCGGTTGTTGGAACTTGCAGCCAAGTTCTCAATCAGTTGGTAGGCTCCATCCTTACTCTGAGTCATGAAATCCACATTGCTAGCAACGTTGAGAGCGTTCTTGTAATCCCATTCGACTCCATCATAGAAGATGCTAAGAATCTGCCCATCTGAGTATCCATGATGAGGGCACTCTCTGCGATACTCTATGAACCTCTCCCAAGCCTCACAGAAGGACTCTTCTGAATGTTGCTGGAAGGTGGTGATCTTGTTCCTCAGCGAAGCCGTCTTGGATTTGGTGTAGAAGTGATCCAAGAAAACGGCTCTGCATTCATCCCAAATAGTCAACGATCCAGGAGGTAGAGACTTGAGCCATCTCAATGCCTTGTCTGCCAGAGAGAAAGGAAAGAGCTTGCACTTGATGTAATCAGCTGGCACCCCATTTGACTTAGTAGTGCTACAGATCTCCTCGTAATTCTCTATGTGGTCCATGGAACACGTGCTGCTTCACCAATCCGATCATCTGAGGCTTGATCTCGTAATCCTGCCTTGCAATGGCTGGTGGACATATAGCAGCTCTGTTCTGGTAGAAGGTATGGGAGTGTCTGCATCCCCAATCACAGGCGGTCGCTGATGTTGTTGTCGCAGTTGCAGTTGCTGCAACTGCTCCTGTAGCCTCTGAACCTCAGCTGTAGTAGCAAATGCCTCGTTGTCGATTTGATCACCCATTGTGATTTGATTCGACTTTGTCTTCCTGTTTTCTCTCTCTAACCTTGCAAGTTCCTGGTTATTGAAGTTGAAAAGGTTGTCAACTCCTTTGCTTCTTCTTTTCATAAACCTGAAATACACAAGAGAGAAAGTTAGTAAATCTTCGTCTAAACTTCAAACAAAAATTCGAAGGTAACGCGATTGGTCCCCGGCAACTTCGCCAAAAACTTGATACTCAGAGTTTTAACCCTAAAATATCACTGCAAGTGCACAGCAAACGAAGTAGTATTTAGGGATCGAATCCACGAGAACCAAGTGAAACGCTACGAATCTATATGACTGAAATTAAGCTAAGATGACAATATGGTTGTTTGTTGAAAAGTGAAAGGAAATAGCAATGTAAAAACGATGTAAAATCAATTAAAAACAAGCATTAAGTCTAGGGCAATTCGTAGGAATTCACAGATCATGAACCAGACAATTATTCAGGGAATAATAAGCGCAGTCTTAAACTCAAACATGAATGTTTAACCAATCCACTGTCGTGGTATCAATTACTTTATCTAGTAACCTAAGAATCTAAACTGTCGTTTGATCTTAGAATTCTAAACAAGCATTAACGAGAAGGTTTGATATGTTCACAAATTGCCTTAACATCAGCTTTCGTTGGCTAAGGACAATTTGCTCACCTATGTTCTATCAAGCAATCTATAACACTTTTGATGAATAGATTAAACCTAAAATCAGAGATTAAGTGATCAATTTAATCTAAGCAATGAGAACAATGATAGGTGAAGACAAAATGATAAAACCCTATCTATGTCTGATTCAATGATTCATAAATTCTTTTGAAACCCTAAACCTAACTACCAAACTACCCAGACATGGATGCAGAGAAACAAGAAGGAGATGAAGAAAAACTCATAATCAAATAAATAGAAATCCAAAGGGGTTTAGAAATCTTCTCAAGAGATGTAGAGTCAGAGCTTCGTCTCCCCAAAAGCTTACAAATTGCAGAAAACCAAAAGTCTGAATAGAATAAAAAATTGTTGCCTAAACAATGGCTAAAAATAACATATAAATAGGTCTAATAATGTTCTGGTCGAAATCTCTAGTAAAGCCAAGCCCAATAAGGAAAAACTGAAATTTCCTTTTTTCTTCACATGTTTCTTTTGCTCGCCAGACGGATATGTCTTCACTAAAACTTGCATAACTTTTGATCGTACCGTTGGAATGACCTTAAATTACTTCCAAACGAAAGCTAACTCGACGCTCTATCCTATGTCAAAATTTCAGGTCGATCCATTGGTGGAAACATATTCATCGAGTGCCAAACTTTTGACCTTTCCGCAGGATCATGCATCTTCACATATCCGTTTGCAACCATTCCTTGCTCCTTATGCCTTAGACTCCATCCAAACATGTTTCAACCTGAAAAGACTCTAAAACGTAGAAAAGACTCGATAAAACGATGAATATCGTGGTTGAAAACCTGTAAAAGCCATGATATATAAGGCCACCCCAGAAGGAGATCAAGAGCTAACCGAGGAGGAGGAGAACATCCTCTGGGCCGAGCAAGCACGGGTCAACGAAGAACGAAGAGCAAGAGTCCAAGCCCAGAGAGAAGAGATGGCTGCAATGCGAGCATATATGGACCGAGCAGCTGCCGACATAAAAGCCGTCTGATCCATGATGCACAAAGCGACTAGCAAAGTGCCGGAGATAGATCGCATACTGGAGGAATCACAGAATACCCCGTTCACAGCACGGATTACTAGCACAAGAATTCCAGACCCTGGAAAGATGAAAGTCCCGATCTATGAAGAAAAGACCGACCCAAAAGAGCATCTAACGGCGTTTGCCATAGCCATGGGATGCTCTAACTTCAAAGAAAACAAAAGAGATGCCGGACAATGCCTTCTATTCGTGGAACATCTCAAGGGCCCGGCGCTCCAGTGGTTTTCCAGACTCGAGTGGAACTCCATCGATAACTACAACCAACTGTTCGGGGCTTTCTTGAAGCATTACTCCATATTCATGGATCCTGGAACATCTGACGCCGATCTGTGGACCTTAAATCAAGGGCAGAACGAAACACTCCGGAGTTTCATCGTAAGATTCAAAGCCGTCATGTCCAAAATGGAAGGCCTAAGCGACAAAGCAGCCTTATTGGCCCTGAAGCGAGCACTCTGGTTCAACTCCGATATTTGCAAAGAAATCGCGCTGAATGCCCCCCCACAACAATACATGATGCAACGCATCGAGCTGCAGACTTCATCACCGAAGAAGAGGAGATGAAGATCCTAACCGATAAGTATGGAAAGACAAAGGCAATGAACCACTCTCTCCAAGTTTCAACCCCTTCTAACGCAAAGAGGAATAGTCAAAGCGCTGGCTATGTGCAGTACGATGGTGGTTTTCGAGGAGCCCATAGCTATCAAATTAATGCCCCCGGGTATGGTTGAGGAAGAGGCCGAATCCGCTGAAGAAATTCATGGAGCACTTGACCAAAGGCGAAAGTTCTTACGACGAAATAGCATATTGCAAGCACCATCACATCTACGGGCATTCCACCGCAAACTGCCGAATTCTAGGTTTGAAACTTGCTAAAAAATTAGCAGCTGGCGAACTTGGAGGAAACATCAGCCTCAAAGACTTCGAGATGGACGCGAACACATACAAACTCGACCTGACAAAAGAAGATCACACCAAGCGCTATAGAAGAGATGACGAAGTGCCGCCCTCCGGATCAAGAAGAAGGATAAGCATGATAATGGGAGGATCTCACTATTGCTCGAATACCATCTCATCAATCAAAGAATTCTAGCGAAGGGCAGACATCGGCATCAACTGGTCTAAACCATCAAAGTTTCCAAATGACGTGATATCATTCGAGGAAAGGGAGACGATCAGAATCGACAGACCACATGATGACCCTCTCGTGATCGAGTTAATTATCAATGACTGCGATGTAGCACGCGTATTGGTAGATACCGGGAGCACTGTGGACGTAATCTTCCTCGAGACTCTCAGAAGAATGAATGTGGACCTGTCCGAAGTGATATCTACACCCAAACCATTGACTGGATTCTCCGGAGAAACCACCATGACTACTGGGACAATCAAACTGCCTGTCCAAGCTGGTGAGGTGAAAAAAATCGTCGAATTCTCCGTAGCTGATCACCTGGTGATCTACAATGTCATCATGGGGACCCCCTGGTTAAATTCCATGCGCGCCGCTGTTTCAACCTACCATCCCTGCCTTAAGTTCCCTACACCAAACAGAGTGAAAACAATTCGAGGAAACCAAAAAGAGTCTTGTGCCTGCTTCCTCGCCACACACAAGCTCAGAAACCCGGTGACCGATCCGACGGCAAGTTCAAAGCGCAAGAAGATAAAGACCGACAGAGAACCGGTGAAAGAGCTTTCGACCAACTTGAGACCCCGTCATATCAGTTTGCATCGACAATAAACATCCAGAGCGATGCGTGGAAATTGGAGCAATGTTAGATGAAAAGATCAGAGAAGAACTCGTTGCATTCTTGAGAAAAATAATCAACACTTTCGCATGGGAAGCAGAAGACATGCCTGGCATTGATATTAGCATAACAAGCCACGAACTGAACGTTGACTCAACATTCAAACCGGTGAAGAAAATAAAATGAGAAAGCTTGGGCCAGACAGAGCCAAAGCAGTCAACGACGAAGTAGAAAGACTCCTGCGTGTCGGTTCAATAACTGAGGTGAAATACCCGGATTGGCTAGCTAACCCAGTGGGGGTTAAGAAGAAGAATGGCAAATGGTGTGTATGCGTGGATTTCACCGATCTGAATAAAGCTTGTCCAAAAGACAGCTTCCCCCTTCCACACATCGATCGCCTAGTCGAAGCAACGGCAGGGAACGCACTCCTATCTTTCAGTGATGCCTTCTCAGGTTACAACCAGATCTTGATGAAACCCGACGATCGTGAGAAGACCACCTTCATAACGGATCGTGGAATATACTTCTACAAGGTAATGCCATTCGGCCTAAAAAATGCCGAAGCAACGTACCAGCGACTGGTGAATAATTCGCTGCTCAACTCGGAAAGACAATGGAGGTTCATATAGACGATATGCTGGTGAAATCACTAAGAGAGCAGGATCACATCGCTCATCTCAAGGAATGCTTCTCACAGCTGAACTTTCACAACATGAAGTTAAACCCGACCAAGTGCCGATTCGCGGTCACCTCGGGAGAATTCCTCGGATACCTAGTGACTCACCGTGGCATTGAGGCAAACCCTAAACAAATCGACGCGCTCCTCCACATGACTTCACCAAAGACAAAAAGGGAAGTGCAAAGACTTATCGGGAGGGTTGTTGCACTTAACAGATTCATCTCACGACCCACCAAAAAATGCTTGCCTTTCTACGATATGTTGCGTGGGAACAAGAACTTCGAGTGGACGGAGAAATGCGAGGAGGCTTTTCAACAACTGAAGATTTACTTGGCTACCCCCCAGTCCTCACAAACCCAGAAGCAGGGGAACCACTTTTTCTGTACACCGCAGTTTCTGCCACAGCAGTAAGCGGCGTATTGATTTGAGACGAGCATGGAGAACAGAAGCCGATCTTTTACGTCAGCAAAACCCTTATAGACGCAGAGTCAAGGTACTCGCAAATGGAAAAATTGGCGCTATCCATTGTAATGTCTGCAAGAAAGCTCAGGCCGTATTTCTAGTCTCACTCGATCGTCGTCCTGAGTACCTTCCCAATAAGGTCCGTTCTGCACAGCACAAGTCAGTCAGAAAGGCTAGCGAACTGCGCAATAGAACTCAGCGAATATGACATTGAATATCGCGGGCGCACATGTGCAAAATCTCAAGTCTTGGCCAATTTCCTTATCGAACTCCCCGAAGAAGGTATTGATGACGAAACACAAAGCCAGCCCTGGAAACTCCACGTTGATGGCTCGTCTTCCAAAAACGGTTCGGGAGTAGGCATACGACTCACCTATCCAACTGGCGAGCTGCTGGAACAGTCATTCCGCCTTGGCTTCCACGCATCCAACAATGAAGCGGAGTACGAAGCCTTAATTGCCGGGATGAAACTTGCTAGTGGAGTAAAAATCGAGCAACTTCAGGCATTTTGCGATTCCCAACTAGTTGCAAACTAGTTCAACGGCGAATATGCAGCAAAGGATGATCGAATGGAAGCTTACCTGAAGATCGTCAAAGAATTGGCTGCGCAGTTCAAACAATTCATCCTAACGCGTATCCCGCGAGGAGAAAACACCTCAGCCGACGCACTTGCAACCCTTGCATCAACTTTCGATCCGGATCTCAAAAGAATAATTTCGGTGGAATTCATCCAGAACCCGAGCATCAATCTTTGCGATATAGTGAATGTCATAACTCGTTCACAAGCGGCTAAACAAGCAACAGAAGTCACAACCGGGCAAGAGGAGATATATGAAATGCAGGAAAATTGGCAAACCAACCATCCGCTGAGCTGGATACAGCCACAATGGAAGAAGACATTCTCGAAGAATCGCCAGTCATCGGAAGCAGCGACTGTGGGAGTCGAAATCAACACAATTAGAATTTGTCGGAGGTTTGTTAAGGGGGATGAAATTTCTGTGGATGAACCACGAACGGAGAGATCCAAAGATGGTTTTTATTAAGCTGTGTCGAAAAGCTTTCGTACAAGAGTTTGAGAGCAAAAAGTCTAGGGTTTTTTGCTAATTAAATTGCCGATCCCTTTTTCAAAGGATGTACATAGATATATATACTAGTTTGAGTCGGCCAGGTCAATCCTAAAGAGATAAGGAAAACTTCCTAATCCTTCAGGATTTCCGTTTTAGCAAGTCGCCTTGACTTCGTGGGCCTTTGCATCGTTGTAGGCCGAAGATGGGCTTGTTGTCTTCGTATAGAAATGACTTCGGCCGCGTCATCTTCTGGCTTCGTATAGAATTGACTTTGGCCAGACAGTTTCGTATAAACATGACTTCGGCCAGGATTGTCTTCGGCAGCTTTGACTTCGGCTAGATAGTTTCGTATAAAAATGACTTCGGCCAGGATTGTCTTCGGCAGCTTTGACTTCGGCCAGAAAGTTTCGTATAAAAATGACTTCGGCCAGGATTGTCTTCGGCAGCTTTGACTTCGGCCAGACAGTTTCGTATAGAAATGACTTCGGCAAGGATTGTCTTCGGCAGCTTTGACTTTGGCCAGACAGTTCCGTATAGATTTGACTTCAGCCAGATTACCCTCGTATGGAAGTGACTTCGGCAAAACCATCTTCGGCCAAGCTTGCCGAAGTGATGGCTTGCTGATGTGCCTCATTGCCGAAGTGGAGGCTTGCCGAAGCCATTTTCGTGTCGACGTGGATCGTAGTGGCCAAAGTGGCCGACATCGTCCAAGTGGCCGAAGTGGCCTAAGTGGCCTAAGTGGCCTAAGTGGCCGAAGTTGCCTAAGTGACCGGTGTGGATCGTAGTGGCCGAAGTTGTCCAAATGGCCGAAGTGGCCTAAGTGGCCGAAGCGGCCGAAGTTGCCTAAGTGGCCGAAGTGGCCTAAGTGGCCGAAGTGGCCGAAGTTGCCTAAGTGGCCGAAGTGGCCGAAGTGGCCTAAGTGGCCGAAGTTGCCTAATTGGCCGAAGTGGCCTAAGTGGCCGAAGTGGCCTAAGTGGCCGAATTTTCCTAAGTGGCCGATGTGGCCACGCTTGCCGAAGTCTCCAGTGCTTGCCGAAGTCTCCAGTACTTGCCGAAGTGGCCAGTGCTTGCCGAAGTCTCCGTGCTTGCCAAAGTCTCCAGTGCTTGCCGAAGTCTCCAGTGTTTGCCGAAGTCTCCGTGCTTTCCGAAGTCTTCAGTGCTTGCCGAAGTCTTCGTGCTTGCTGAAGTCTCCGTGTTTGCCGAAGTCTCTAGTGTTTGCCGAAGTCTCCGTGCTTGCCGAAGTCTCCGTGCTTGCCGAAGCCTCCAGTGCTTGCTGAAGTCTCCATTGTTTGCCAAAGTCTCCAGTGCTTGCCGAAGTCTCCGTGCTTGCCGAAGTCTCGTCTTTGCCGAAGTGGAGCAGAGCTTTGCCAATGTGAGCCAAAGCTTGCCTAAGTGGAGACAAAGCTTGCCTAAGTGGAGACAAGGCTTTCCTAAGTGGAGACAAAGCTTGCCTAAGTGGATACAAGGCTTGCCTAAGTGAAGACCAAGCCTTGCCGAAGTGACGACCAAGCTTGCCGAAGTCTCTCCCTTCTTCGCCGAAGTGGAGCAAAGCTTGCCTAAGTGGAGACAAGGCTTGCCTAAGTGAAGACCAAGCCTTGCCGAAGTGACGACCAAGCTTGCCGAAGTCTCTCCCTTCTTCGCCGAAGTGGAGCAAAGCTTGCCTAAGTGGAGACAAGGCTTGCCTAAGTGAAGACCAAGCCTTGCCGAAGTGACGACCAAGCTTGGCGAAGTCTCTCCCTTCTTCGCCGAAGTGGAGCAAAGCTTTGCCGATGTGAGCCAAAGCTTGCCTAAGTGGAGACAAGGCTTGCCTAAGCGGAGACAAGGCTTGTCTACGTCTCTTCCTTCTTTGCCGAAGTCTCCATGCCGAAGTGAAGCTTCCTTGGCCGAAAATGGAGCTGCTTTGGCCAGAATGGCCCCTCTTGTGCTTAAGTGGACTCGTAGAGAAATGACTTAGGCACAATTTCGGCCTTGTCTAATTCTTCGTATTTTCATACTTAGCCATTTTTCCATTGATCACAGCTGGGTGGGTTTTGACCCCAACAACGACGATCCTGTCATTGAACCACAACCAAATGTGGAAGCAAACGAGATCGACGAGGAAGCAGAATATGGCTGCGACAAGGAATGGCTGGGTGCAATCATAGAATACATATACGACGGCGTCTTACCAACAGAAAAGTGGGCAGCTCGTAAGCTTCGAGCCCAGGCAGCTCGTTACGTTCTACTCGATGGAAATGTCTTTAAGTGGAGATTCTCAGGACCATTGCTAAACTGCGTGGAAGGAAAGGATGCAAGGAAGATTATGGAGGAAGTTCACAATGGTTCGTGTGGTAATCACTCTGGAGGGAGAGCATTTACAATAAAAGTCAAACATCACGGTTATTATTGGCCAACAATGGTCAAAGATTGCAAGGTGTTTTCAGCCAAATGCGAGAAATGTCAACACCACGCGCCAATGATTCACCAACCAACGGAAGTGCTCTCATCAATCTCATCACCATATCCGTTCATGCGATGGTCCATGGACATCGTCGGGCCGCTGTATCCCTCAAAACAAAAGCGATTCCTTTTGGTTTTGACAGACTATTTCTCAAAATGGGTCGAAGCCAACTCCTATGCCAACATTAAAGATGCACAAGTGGAGGCCTTTTTATGGAAGAACATTATATGTCGACATGGAGTGCCCTACGAGATCATGACGGATAATGGCTCGCAGTTCATCTCAAATCATTTCGAAGCTTTCTGCGAGAAATGGAAAATAAGACTCAGCAAGTCTACTCCAAGGTACCCACCAGGGAACGGACAGGCGGAAGCAATCAACAAAAAAATCCCCGAAGGCCTGAAGAAGCGTCTCGATGAAAAAAAGGGACGTTGGGCCGAAGAGCTAGAAGGAGTACTCTGGTCTCACCGCACCACCCCAAGACGAGCAACGGGAGAAACCCCATTCGCCCTCGTGTATGAAACAGAGTGTGTCATCCCACCGGAGATACATTTCCCAGGAATCCACCGCTGACTACTACCAGAGCAAGAAGGGCTCAATCACCTATTGATGCTCGACGAGTTGGACTTGGTCAACGAGAGATGGGATCAGGCCTTGATCAGGATCTAGAACTATCAGAACGCCGCAGTAAAATACTACAATTCCAATGTTCGAGAACGAAGATTCTACAAAGGAGATTTGGTTTTGCGAAAGGTTTTCCAAAACACTGCGGAAACAAACGCCGGCAAACTGGGAGCAAACTGGGAAGGACCTTACAGGATCACTGAGGTAGTCAAACCCAGCGTTTACAAACTCATCAGCATGACGAATATTCCAGTACCAAGATCATGGAACGCAATGCATCTCAAAAATTACTATCACTAAGCTACTTTACATGAACTACAGGGAGACTTGATCCCTGCAAAGGGTACGTAGGCAGCTCGTCTTCGGATGGGTTCAGTTGCCCCCCCCCCTCCTTTCAAAAGGGGGAGAGTGGGTACGTATACTCGTATACTCCCATCTTTGTAATAGACTCTATGATCTATCAAAGCAAAGCTTTCAAAGACAAGTTTTACCTAAACATCCTTCAAGGATCACAAAGTCTTAACAAAACAGACATATTCGAATGAATTAAGCTACGACAGGCATCTCGCCACATCTTCACTACTGCTGGCCACAGTGGTGACCTCTTGCATCCATTTCAGATCTAAACTATCACATCCGTCTCAGGATTAAAAGCGCACTATAGAAATATTTGGATCATTATCGGAGAAGATATGTTTACGGTAACATATCCGTAAACCGAAATGTCCATCCTAAACTATACAGGCATATGTCCATTGTCAGAGCGAGTACATTTATGGTAATGTATCCGTAAACCGAAATATTTGAACGAAACTATGCAAACTTATGAACAATTTTGGAGCAAGGAAGTTTACGATAACATAATTATAAGCCGAATTGTTCATCTCGAATACAACTATCCACACTAATATTCAGATAGAATTATCTAAAGGGTTATACCTTATCGAAACAATGCAAGCAAGGCAATTAAATTTATCACTAAACAGAAGGAGCATACTTGACTTTTCATCAGAACAAAAGGTGTTCCTTCTAAAAAACCGATGCCCCGAGAAAATCGAGCAACAACAAAACAAAAAGCACTGGTTTCACCTCTTTTCCACTCATTAGAGTGATCGAATTGATGTGTTGTCTTGGGTTCGTGTCGGTCTTGCCCAGAAGAAAACCTTCTTGTCTCTTCACTGACTCTGCGGTCTGAGCAACCTGGGTATCCAGCTTCTTCACATGGGTATTGAGAGCCTCAAATTTCCCATTCAGATCCGTGTACATGGCATCCAACTTACCACTGAAATCAACCGTCATCTTCTGCTGACCCTCAAGAAGCCTCTCAAACATAGACTCAATCTTGCTTGATTCCGGTAAATTTGGTGGTGGTGCTTGATAAGTTGAACTTCCATAAGTCCTGGTGTAGCCACTGCTCTGAGCCGCTTTATGGTACGATTGATTGGATTCAAAACCCATTGGATTACCTTCAGCATTCTTGTAACCTCCTCTCTGAGCATTGCTAGTGAAATTCCTGTTGTTCTGACCATACTGGAACCTTTGACCCTGATATCCTCCACCAATGTAGTTGACATCTTCAACTTCATCTTCTTCAATGGCCTCAAATTCAGCAGCAAAGTGAACAGCCTTTTTACTCTTACCCAACAAGAAACTATGCATTGAATCCAACTTAGCCTGGACCTCTGCAATTTGACTACCTTCTAGACTTCCAGCTTGCTTTTGCCTTCCATAATCCGACATCTTCGTGCTATTTCTCGAGGCCAAGTTCTTGATAAGAATCAAAGCATCCTGTGGGCTTCTCGTCATGAAATTCCCATTACTTGCAGAATCTAGTGACATCTGATATCTCCAATCAATGCCTCTGAAGAAGGTGCTAAGTAGCTGAACTTCACTGAACCCATGGTGTGGATAGTCTCTCTGATATGACTAGAAACGAATCCAAGCCGCCTTGAAAGACTCCATCAGCCCTTGAGAGAAGGTAGATATTCTGGTTCTCAGCTTTTCGAATATGCCGTCGTCATAAAAATGGTTAAGAAACGCATTCTTCGTCACTTCCCATATGATCAGCGAACATGGAGGAAGTTGTTTCAGCCAGCTAGCTACTTCTCCTACAAGAGAATATGAGAAAAGCTTACAGAACAAGTAGTCATTATTGACTCCATTGGCTTTGATGCCACCAACCAGATCCTCAACCTTCTCGATATTATCCATGGGATGCTCATTGGAAAGTCCATGAAACTGGTGTTGTCCCACGAGAGTGTAGTACTGAGGTTGAATCTGAAAATTGTGCCTTTCAAAAGCAGAAGGTCTGATCACGGATCCGTTGGCATAGAATTGATCAGGCCTGTTGTAGTCAGCAAGTGTTCTAACTACTTCGTTCCCCCCAAGTTGGCGCTGCTCGTGATTTTTGTTCTCATTCCGACGCTCAGGCTGTTCTACAATCGCATTTCCATCATCATCAAGCTTCTGACCCTGTGCATCACGTCTGTTCCCCTCTTCATCAATCAGTAAACCAGCTTCATCCCGAATAAGCACTATCAGATTTACCATTTTGGCTGGCTTTTTCGCTTTTCTGTTCGTACGTTCTAAGTTTGCTAGCTCTTGATTGATTACTGAGATTGACTAGCTTCTGATCCTTGTTGCTTCTAGTTCCGCGATTAGGCATACACCTAAAACACACAAGAGTAAGAGTGAGAGCGCGTAAGTAACAAAAAAATAAAAAAAAGAACTTAGATGAAATTCTACTACTAAAAATTCGTAGGCAACTATTAAGTCCCCGACAACGGCACCAAAAACTTGATAGCTCTAGTTTTACCATAGAAAAATCTCTGCAAGTGCACATAATCGCAGTTATAGTATAAAGAGTTATCGTATCCATAGAGACCTAATGTTGCGAGGTAAATTCTCAGTATCGAATCAAGCTAAGTAAGTGAATAATGTGACTAACGAAAATACTTAAGAAAATCAATTGGAAAAATTGTTGAAAGCGGGTCTTAATCAATGAGACAAATGTTAGGCCTTGGAAAATTCTTAGGTAAATCCGATTTGTAGACTAAAAGATCGTTAGGATTTTTATGTAAATCCTTTCTCAAACTCGAAACACAATTGTAAAATCAACCAACTTTCGCTGCGAAGATTATCTATGTCTAATTCCTAGAATCCCAAATTTCTTTGCAAATTCAAACAATTCAGACAAGCATTAAGGTTATGGTTCGATTGTTCACAAAATCACTAAGCCAAATTTATTTGCGAATAGGTATTTTGCTCATCTAAGATAGTTCAGGAAATTAACAATACTTTTGCATCTATTAATTAACCTATGTTTTAAATTCTAGGTGATCAAGCTAGAATTAGCATTTAGTACGATCTAGATGAAGAACCACGTGGTTATCCTAACAATCTATCTAATCTAACAATTCATCTTCAACCTTTGAGTAACCCTAAACCTAACAAGCAAACTACCCAGACATGGTGATTGAAACAAGCATCATGAAAAGAAAAGAGTGCATAAAAGAAATAACCAAAATGTACAAAAGAAGTTCAAATTTTTCTCTCAAATGAACAGAGTCACGAATTTTCTCCTCAAAAGCTCTCGAACAAAAACTCATATATCTCTCTGTGTCTCAACCACCATTTTAAAAAACCTAAATATTGTTCTAAAACATGAATGGGGTTACTTGCAACTTTTGGAAACTTCTAGGCCAAACATGCAATTTCTAAAAACTTGAGGAACAGCTTCGCAGGGGGTGTCGATCGACACTCTCCATGCTATCGATTGACACCAGTGGAAAAATGTGAGCAATCTTCCTGGTTCATCCGTCCTTCATTTCCTCTTCGTTCGCTTGACTCTAAAAGCTCTGAAATGCTCCAAAGTCGTCTAACTCATGCAATAACCTGTAAAGACTCATAAAGATTCTAAAAACACTTAAAAGACTCGATAAAACAACGGATATCATGGTTGAAAACCGATAAAAACCATGATATATCAGCTCCCCCAGACTTAGCCTTTGCTTCCCGTCAAGCAAAACAAAAAACTAAGGATTTGTTTGCCTTAAGGATTTCGAATGAGGAGACGTAAAAGATCAGCCTAACAAGACGAACCAGAATGGTGATCCCCACAAGCGAGGAAGACGAGATGACGAAGTGACACAATTATGTTCTCGAAGGAGGATAAACTTGATAATGGGAGGGTCCCAGTATGATATGAGCATGGCCAAGGATAAGGAACTAGAACCTGAGTTTGTACCCGAGTTTGAACCCGAGGATGCTCTAGCTATACCAAGTGGACCAATGACGCGTGCTAGGACCAGGAAGCTCAAGGAGACTATCAATTCTCTACTCGCACACTTAGAGAATCCAGCAGGAGAAAGAGATGCTTATCAAACCTCCCTGGTTTTGATTCAAGCTAATTAATTTCAACAAATGGGTAGGGTGAGCAATTATACTCTTTTTTCCTTGACAAGTTTTTTTCCACTGAGTTTTCTTGTCAAGGTTTTTAATGAGGTAGTTGTTTATTTCACTAACCCCATTTGTTGAACCGAAGATCACGTCCAAAAGCTTCACTTCCAACGGCTACTTTTTTTATTTTAACCTATGATATTTTTAAGCTTATGCTTATGTTTTTATGTGTATTTATGTCTTTAAAAACGTGTACTAGGGTTTTTCTTTGAGTTCCCTATTTAAACCCTTGTAAACCCTCAGTTTATTTTATCTAGCTTTTTATTCTCAAACTCTTTCTCAGAACTAGATCAAAATAGGTAAATCAGAGGAGTTTCATTCTCTTTGTGTGACCTCTCGATCCACTGGTGAATCTAAGGAGTTCTGCAGCCTTAGTGTGACCAAAACAATCCATTGTTACTTAAATCCATTCGTTCTAACTTCCCCATCTACGAATTCTTCTATATTTGCTTCTAAAGTGACGATTTTGGAGGAAAGTTCTTATACAGTACTGTTTGGATAAGGTATCTTCGATCAAGGCATTCCAGCGGAGAACCGATGCTAGCGTCAACTGGTCAGAGCCCTCCAAGCTTCCAAATGACATAATTTCGTTCGAAGAAAGGGAAACCACCGGCATCGACCAACCGCATAATGACTCCCTCGTGATAGAATTGATTATGAATGATTGCAACGTCGCCCGATTTCTGATAGACATAGGAAGTTCCGTAGACGTAATTTTTCGAGAAACTCTCAGAAGAATGAACATCGACTTGTCCCAAGTCATAGCCACTCCAAAGCCATTGACCGGATTTTCAGGAGAAACAACGATGACCCTTGGGATAATCAGGCTACCTGTCCGCGCTGGAGAAGTGACCAAGATAGTGGAGTTTTCGTCGCTGATCATTCGACGATCTAAAACATAATTATGGAGACTCCCTGGATAAAATCCATGAGGGCGGTACCGTCAACTTATTACATCTGCATCAAATTTTCAACCCCCGATTGAGTCAAGACAATTTGGGGAAACCAAAAGGAGTCCCGCATTTGTTTTCTAGCTGAGCACAAACTCAGAAATCCCGTCACGGAGCTAAATGCAAAAACCAAGCGAAAGAAGATGAAACCTAATAGGGAACCCAAGAAGGAGTTAGCAAAGCTCTTATACTAATTACAGATCACGGAGGATCGCGAGAAAAAGAGCGAACCTACTTGCGACCCCGTTTTTTCGGTAAACGTTGACGACGATCATCCGGAGCATTACGTCGAAATAGGAGCCGAGCTGGACGACTTAATGAAGGAAAAACTGATTTCTTTGCTCAAAAAGAACGTGAATACTTTCGCATGGGCAGCGGAAGACATGCCCGATATCAGCATCAATGTGTCGTGCCATGAGCTAAATGTCGATCTGACCTTTAAACCAGTAAAACAGAAAAGAAGAAAACTCGGACCAGAGAGACCCCAGGCAGTGAGTGACGATGTGGAAAGACTACTACGCGTCAGATCAATAGTCGAAGTAAAATATTCGGACTGGCTCACTAATCCTGTGGTGGTAAAGAAGAAGAATGGAAGGATAGCTTCCCGCTTCCACATATCGATCGATTAGTAGAAGCCACGATGGGCAACAAACTCCTCTCATTTATGGATGCTTTTTTCGGATACAACCAGATCCTGATAAATCCCGATGATCGAGAAAAGACTGCATTCATCACAGAACGCATAATATATTGCTACAAAGTGATGCTGTTTGGCCTGAAAAATGCCGGAGCAACTTACTAACGATTGGTAAACAAGATGCTTGCTGAAAAACTCGGAAGGACGATGGAAGTGTACATAGACGACATGCTGATTAAGTCATTGGAAGCAAAGGATCATGTAACTCATTTAAAAGAATGTTTCAAGAAACTAAACCTGCATAACATGAAGCTCACCCGACCAAGTGCAGATTTGTAGTGACATCCGGCGAGTTCCTTTGATATCTAGTCACTCATCGGGGGATTGAAGCCAGTCCAAAGGAGATCAATGCACTCATACAGATGGCTTCCCCAAAAACTAAGCGTGAAGTTCAATGGTTAACTAGACGAATAGCTGCACTGAATCAATTCATCTCACGGTCAACTGATAAGTGTTTGCCTTTCTACGATGCTACAGAGAAGTGCGAACAGGCGTTCCAGCGACTGAAAGAGTACCTAGGCAGTCCACCAGTACTCGCAAAACCAGTAGAAGGCGAGCCAATATTCCTTTACATGGCTGTTTCCGCAACAGCAGTGAGCGGAGTACTCATTAGAGAAGAGCAAAGCGATCAAAAGCCTATCTTCTATGTCAGCCAAACTCTAACCGACGCTGAGACCATATACCCGTAGATGGAAAAGTTAGCGCTAACCATAGTAATGTCCGCTCGAAAACTGAGGCCGTATTTCCAGTCACACTCCATAGTGGTTCTCACCACTTTCCCGTTGCGTTCCATCCTACACAGTCCAAGCCAGTCCGGGTGATTAGCAAAGTGGGCTATAGAGTTGAGCGAATACGACACCGAGTATCGGAGTAGGACATGTACAAAATTCCAAGTACTGGCGGATTTCCTGATCGAACTCCCAGATGAAGAACCAACTCCAAGCTTAGTATGGAAACTTCACACAGATGGATCATCATCAAAACAAGGATCCGGGGTAGGAATATGATTAACCTCTCCAACGAGCAAAATCCTCGAACAATCATTCTGCTTGGGTTTTTGCGCATCCAACAACAAAACAGAGTACGAAGCCTTAATCACAGGAATGAAACTCGCTCACGGGCTCAAGATTACACGTACCCATGCCTTTTGTGATTCACAGCTAGTGGTTAACCAACTCAGTGGTGAGTATGAAGCATGGGATGATCGGATGAAAGCTTATCTGAGAATTGTTAAGGAACTAGCCGCACAGTTCGAAGAATTTACACTGATGCGAATACCTCGTGGGGAAAACACTTCAGCAGACATACTAGCAGCACTCGCATCCACCTCTAACCCAGACCTAAAAAGGAGAATTCCGATAGAATTCATCGAACATCCAAGCATTAATCTCTCCTACACCGTTAACGTGGTTACCCGCTCCCAAGTAGCTAGTCAAGAAAAAGACACATCCGAAGGAGCTGTCACAGTAGAAGATGGCATTGACACCACCACCGCAAAGGAAGAAGACCAAAACGAGGGCCCTTCGGCTGAAGACTAAACGGTCGAGATAAAGGAAGGACCCAAAACGGATCCCCCAGCCAAAGAGGAAGCAGTCGAGATGGAGGAAGATCCACGACCAACAGAAATAGAGTACGGATGCGACAAAGAGTAGAGGGGAGCAATCCGCGTATACATCATGGACGGCGAAGTACCATCCGACAAATGGGGTGCCCGAAAAGTCAGAGCTCAAGCAGCACGATATGTCTTACTCGATGGAAACGTCTTCAAATGGAGATTTTCAGGACCACTGATGGCTTGTGTAGAAGGGAAAGAAGCCAGACAAATCATGGAAGAAGTCCACAGTGGATCTTGCGGCAATCATTCTGGTAAAAGGGCACTAAGAATCAAAATCAAGCGTCACGGCTACTACTGGCCAACAATGGTAAAGGATTGCGAGAAGTTTTCTACCAAGTGCAAAAAATGTCAACGGCATGCTCCAACAATCCATCAACCTACGGAGATGTGATCTTCAATTTCGCCTCCCTATCTATTCATGAAATGATCCATGGACATCGTTGGAACTCTACACCGATCCAAGCAGAAATGATTTCTACTTGTTCTAATAGATTATTTCTCCAAATGGGTCGAAGCAGATTCTTACGCTAGCATACAAGATTCCCAAGTCGAGCATTTCATTTGGAAAATATCATATGCTGACATGGAGTTCCGTACGAGATCGTCACCGATAATGGCTCACAGTCTATCTCAACGAGATTTGAAGCTTTCTGCAAAAAATGGAAGATACGATCCAGTAAGTCCATGCCACACTATCCGCAAGGGAACGACCAAGCTGAAGCAGAGAAGAAGACAATCTTTGATGGTCTTCAGAAATGCATTGACGAAAAAAGGGACGCTGGGCTGACGAACTTGAAGGAGTGCTATGGTTTCATTGGACAACTCCGCGGCGAACTACCGGAGAGACACCATTCTCTCTTGTATATGGTACATAGTGTGTAATCCCACCCGAAGTGGAATTTCCCAGAGTTCACCGCAGGCTCCTTTCAGGACAAGAAGGACTGAATCATCTCATGCTACTCGATGAACTGGCGAGACCAATCACTGATCCGGATTCAAAATTATCAACAAGCAATGGCTAAATACTACAACTCCAATGTTTGAAACCGGAAGTTCAATGAAGGTGATTTGGTTCTCCGAAGGGTCTTCCAGAACACAGCCGAAAGAAATGCCGAAAAACTAGGAGCAAACTGGGAAGGACCTTACAAAGTCACTAAAGTAGTCCTCCCAGGAGTGTACGAGCCCATTAACAAGTCTGATGTTCCGATACCAAGGTATTGGAACGCAATGCACCTAAAGAAGTACTATCACTAAGATACTTCACATGAACTACGGGATGGCTTAATCCTTGCAAAGGGTACGTAGGCAGCTCATCTTCGGATGGGTTTAGCTGTTCCTCTCCCTAAAAAGGAGGGGGGGGGGGAGTGGGTACGTATACTCGTATACTCCCACCTTGTAACATACTCTATGTCTAAATCAAAACAGTTATTTCAAATCCTTAACATC
This sequence comes from Pseudoturritis turrita, assembly GCA_900406555.1. Classification (NCBI taxonomy): domain Eukaryota; kingdom Viridiplantae; phylum Streptophyta; class Magnoliopsida; order Brassicales; family Brassicaceae; genus Pseudoturritis; species Pseudoturritis turrita. The sequence continues at coordinate 774,753 of OVBL01000650.1, read as the reverse complement.
ACATCCTTTATGGATTACTTAAGTCTTATAAAAATAGACCTCTCGTTGTTGCTGGCCACAACAACGAACTACTACATCCTTTACGGATCTTAACTATCGCATCCTTTAAGGATTTAAAGTGCGCTATATAAATAAATGTTTACTATCAGAGCGTGTATGTGGATGGAAAACATATGCGTAAACCGAAGTACACCTCTAAACCCAGCAACCAATCGCTGGTCACGTCATCTCAGAAACATAACACTAAACGTATATCGTTAGTGTGAGATAACTAAAAATGTTTCGTCTAAACCCAACAACCATTCGCTGGTCCCAACATCTTAAGAAACATAACACTCAATATATCGTTAGTGTGGGATAACTAAATATGTTTTGTCTAAACCCAACAACCAATAGCTGGTCACGTCATCTCAAAAACATAACAGTAAATGCATATCGTTAGTGTGGGATAACTAAATCTGTTTTACCTAAATCCAGTAACCAATCGCTCCTCACGGCATCTCAAAAACATAGTATTAGACGTATATCGTCTAGAATGAGATACCTAAACATGTTTTGTCTAAATCCAGTAGCTAAAGGCTTCCAATACGCTAATTTCTAAGCATTCGATAAACACCATTTGTATATCATTTAGTACGAATCACTTAGCATTTCCTATCAAAACGAACATGGCAAATAAATTCAACAAAAGCAAAAGTGGATAAAGCTGTCCAGACACCATATTCAAACACAAAGGTAAAACAGAGTCAAGTCATAAGAAAAGAAGGGGTCGCACACATCGCAGACCCCAAAATAGAAATAAAAAAACAAGGAGCATTCATCTAAGCATCCTTCTCTGTGATTTCTTGAGCAGTCTCTTCAACGGGTGGTTCCACAATCTTCTCTAAAGCAAGCTTGCAGCTTTCTCTAAGGATGGCTCGGCAGCATCCCCCAAAGTGGGTTCGATAGTCTTCTTCATGGCGAGCTCGGCAGCTTTCTCCATGGCTAAATCAGTGACACTGGGAGTATCCACATTAGAACCCGAGAAGTTGTGAACACCAACAGTCACCGCGGCGCTCTCTACTAGTTCGTTGCCAATAAGATCATTCACGGAATTGGACGAAATAGGAGAAATCTTCAGCTCGTCCCTAAGATTGGTGGTAATTCTCTTAAAGTCATCGCCAGCCCCGAAAGTTTGACTCTCCACTCGTTAAGCCTTTCCACTTTGGCGTCAAGGGTTGGCAGCTCGTCACCTTTGAGAATGTTGATCAGTTGGAAGTTGCTATCGATCTGCGCAATATCAAGCATGTTTCCCTTAGCATCACCGCTCAGCTCTTTGATTCTTTCTTCTGCCATGGCGATCCTCTCCTAGAATTTCTCAGCCAACTCTCGCTTTGCCGCTTTCTGATCCCTCTTCACTTTTGCTTCGTGTAGGGTTTTATCAGCTTCGAGCTGCCTTTTTAGAGAAGCTATCTGAGCATCCCTCCTGGCCTTGGATACCCCTAATTTCTGATCCATGTCATTGGCTCGGTGGAAATTCTCCTTGATATCCTTCTGCTCGGTCTCAAGAGATTTGATCTGAGCCGAGGCCCTCTCTAGCTCGAAGGCATGTTTGCTCTCGGCCTCATCGAGTTTGGCTTTCAGAGCCACGGTCTCCTTCCGAGCATCCTCTATGCGACGGTTATCCTTCCACGCGTCCGACTCATAGCCAAGTGCCATTTTGTTGATGTATTTCAAGAATTACAAAAATGAGAATACAGTTAATTCCGAGCCGGTACAAAAAGATCACCTGAAAGACCACTAAAATAAATACCTTAGTGCCTCGGAGAGACATGTCAGCATTTGCCTTGTCCTTGATCAAAGCATCTGGAGGAGGGAAGCGATCACCTAGACAGACGACCTTGGAAAAAAGCGTAGCCGACGCGGAAGCATCATTGTACACCGCCTCGATCACAACAGGCATAGTAGGTGCATGTATTGGCTCGGAAGTAGGACGAGTAGAGACAGAAGCAGCACATCTTTGTTTCTTTGGTGCATTCCCATGAACAATTGCGGATCCCCTTTTCAGAGGGTATACATGAGTATATATACAAGTTTAAGTCGGCTAGGCCAATAACTACAGGGATAAGGAAGATTTCCTAATTCCTCGGGATTTCTTTTTAGCAAAGCCTGCTACTGCCATGGGCCTTGATTCATGGGCTCATTGTCTCGGCCCATACGCTCATCAGCCCGACCCAACTCCCTTTCGTTAAGCCTTGGCTCAGATGGCAGTGGCTGAGTGGCTTACGTGACACCATAGTTCACGGCTCGGGTGACACCATGGTTCACGGCTTGGGTGACACCATGGTTCACGGCTCGGGCGACACCATGGTTCACAGCTCGGGTGACACCATGGTTCACGGCTCGGGTGACAACATGGTTCACGGCTCGGGGGATAACATGGTTCACGGCTCGGGTGGCACCATGGTTCACGGCTCGGGTGACACCATGGTTCACGGCTCGGGTGGCACCATGGTTCACGGCTCGGGTGACATCATGGTTCACCGCTCGGGTGGCATCATGGTTCGGGTGGCATCGTGGTTCATGGTTCGGGTGGCATCGTGGTTCGTGGTTCGGGTGACGTCGTGGTTCATGGTTCGGGTGGCATCGTGGTTCATGGTTCGGGTGACATCGTGGTTCATGGTTCGGGTGGCATCGTGGTTCATGGTTCGGGTGACGTCGTGGTTCATGGTTCGGGTGGCATCATGGTCCATGACACCCGATCCACTCTGCCATACCGTGGGTCATGATACCCGATCCAGTCTGCCGTACCGTGGGTCGTGACACCCGATCCATTCTGCCGTACCATGGATCGTGACACCCGATCCACACTGCCGTACCGTGGGTCGTGACACCCGATCCACACTGCCGTACCGTGGGTCGTGACACCCGATCCACTCTGCCGTACCGTGGATCGTGACACCCGATCCACTCTACCGTACAGTGGGTCGTGACACCCGATCCATTCTGTCATACTGTGGGTCGTGACACCCGATCCACTCTACCGTAACGCCGGTTGTGACACCCGATCCCTTTTGTTTCGTCACGGATCGGGGTACAAGATCCAATCTTCTTCACCATGGGCCGTGACACTTGATCCGTTTGCTGTACCATGGATCGGGGTACACGACCCAGCTTCTCCACCATGGGTCGTGACACCCGATCCGTTTGCTGTACCATGGATCGGGTACATGACCCAACTTCTTCACCATGGGTCATGACACCCGATCCGTTTGCTGTACCATGGAGTGGGGTACATGACCCAGCTTCTTCACCATGGGTCATGCCACCCGATCCGTTTGTTGTACCATGGATCGGGGTACACGACCCAGCTTCTTCAGCATGGGTCGTGACACCCGATCCGTTTACTATACCATGGATCAGGGTACACGACCCACCTTCTTCACCATGGGTCGTGACACCCGATCCGTTTGCTGTGCCATGGATTGGGGTACACGACCCAACTTCTTCACCGTGTGGGTCGTGACACCCGATCTGTTTGCTGTACCATTGATCGGGGTACACGACCCAGCTTCTTCACCATGGGTCATGACACCCGATCCGTTTGTTGTTAACTTCAAGGGGTGAATATTGACCCCAATAGTTAGCCCCCCAGCTCATTAGTTTTAATAATGAAACTGTCGAGCTAAGAAGCAGTCTGAAGTTAACATGCCCCGAACCAATTCTGTTTGTGACACCGAGCTGTTTTTCACTATTACTCCGAATGGATTTTAGTGGTCACCCCGAACCACTTGTTATATCAAGAATTTAGATTCTGTTCGGGGGACTTTGGCAAGCTATCCCCTTTATCGGGAGTCTAAACGTTTCTGCCAGTTCCCGAGGTATATAACGTCACTTTTTTGCCTATATAACTCTTGATGCTCCCCATTTTCTTTCGCTACTCCATTTCTTCGAAAATATTTTCAAACAGGTAACCTCTCTCTTCTTTCTCTCTCTTGTTTTTGCTTAAGTTTAATTTTTGCTTGTTCCTCCGTTATTTCTTCCCTGCCGCCGAGCCATTTGGGTTTCCCGATCCATCTTCAATCAGCTCCGCCACTATCCTTGAGTTTTCCAGTGGTTTGCATGAAGATTTGGATCTAATTTCAAATTTATTTTGAAGATCTCGTCTTGTTCTTTGATTCCTAGAAAGCTTCGATCCATTTTGATAGGCTGTTGGTAAACCCGATCTTTTTTTCTTGAACTTTCTAAAACCTAGATCTTTTCTTCTGAGCTTCTGGAGATCCCGATCGGTTTTTAAACAAAGGATGTCTCAGCTATCTGCGTCTGCGTCACCCGATCCCTATGCCAGATTATTTGTCAGTCCAGACCAATCTTCACTTCCTGAGCCTTCTTTTTCCCCGATCCAATCTTTGCTCAAAGTTGCAGCCGAGCAGATTCATCTGGCGCGAACATCCTAGAGGATTTGGATGATTCAAATGGTTCGGGGGTAGGACCTTCTCTTCTCGGTAGGAAAATGGTGCTCTCCGAATCCTCGAGAGCTGACAGTAATGCTGGAGCTCTTGTGGAATTTGAAATCTCCAATCTTCATGATTCTCCGTTTGACGAGGTGACGAACCCGTTTGCGGTCACAATGGATCCCGAGTTGGCAAAAATGGAACAAGAGGATTGGTTCTACGATCCGGCTGTGGCGAGACGAGAGTTAGAGCATTTGATTGGACCTATCCAACGAGCCCCGAGAAAGAGGAAAACAAAAAAATGACCCGATCCGCCAGGCTCAACTCTTTTAACTCCAGATTCATTGACAACCCTTAGGCAGATATTCAATATCTCAGAAGAAATCGAATTTGTTCTTCTCTCACCGGCGGACCGAGCCAATCGACCTCCGCCCAATCACTTTACTCTCTATGAGAGTTTCTTTTATCGCTACCTACTGTGGCTGCCTATCCCCGAGGTGATCCTGCGGTTTTTATGGAAACATAATCTAGCTATTGCCCAGATCAACGCCAGGGGAGTTAGACATCTGGTCGGTATTCTGGTAAGGAGTTATTGAATGCGATGTCGAAGTTGGGGTCGAACATTTGAGAAGTCTTCTAGAGTTCAGGCGTCACAACAAAAGAGAGCTGAAATACTACATATCAGGTAAAGCCAAGAGGAAGTGGGACGACAACTGGGAGAATTACTTCTTTTTTATCCCCATCACCGAGGCGTCAGTGGGATCAAGATGTCTTGACTTAGTCAAGACAAACTGGGTAGAACTTGGAACCGAACTGTGGCTTCTTTTTGGGCTACGGCTCGATTTCCTTTTATACTGATCTTGTTTTAGGTTTACTTATATTGTTTCCTTCTTTTGCAGCACGACACTTCCAACTCCTGCTGCCTCCCGATCTATCTGAGATTCACAAAACGCTTTCGGCTCAAAGGTGTAATTGGAACAGAGACTTCAACCTCCAACGAGTGGAAAGAGCCCAAGCCCTTTTCGAAGGTCAATTCGTTGGTCCATCATCTTCTTCCAATTCTAACAATACCAAGGGAAGACCTACTTTCAGAGACAGAACCACAACTAAGGCAAAAGCGGAAGCCGAAGCCAAAGAGAGGGCAAAGCAGGCCAAAGCATTGGGTCAGCTTTGCCTCTCGAACCCCCATATCGATGCTACTCTTCGCCCCGATCCAGTTTCCTTCTGTAACCAAACCGAACAGACTTCTCGTCCCACGGCTTCTCAAGACATCGTACTAGGCCTTCACCCTGCCGACTCCCAGATAGTGCCGCATAAAGATAAGGGCAAAGGGAAGGCCAAGGAGAAGAAGGGTCCGAGCAGAAAATGTCAACCGTCAGCAGATGACAAAGTTGACAAAGTGGCCGAAGCGTTGAAATGACAGCGACGCTCTGAAAAACCAAGAGCTATCCCCGAAGCAATTCCTCTTTTTTAACCCCCTTCAATGCTGTCGAGGCGTACAATGATGCTGGGGCATCTGCCGCAATTTTTTCGAAGATTACCTGCCCCGGCGACTGCCTCCCACCATCTGATACTTTGCTAAGGGACAAATCATATGATGAGGTTTTCCTTCGTGGTGTTAAGGTAAGTTACTAGCCACTTTTAATCTTGTTGCTGCCTACCGAAGCGTTCTTAATTGTCTTGCTGTTTTAACTAACTTCTTTATCCTTGTGCAGTTCATAGCCCATCTTAATAGGATGGTGTTGGGGTATGAATCCGACGCCCGCAAGGAAAGGGAGAGGGTTGACGATGCTCGAAAGAAAGCTACTGAGCTTGATGGGAAGCTCAAAGAGATCGAGGAGAGCCATACCGCTGAACGAGAAAAGGCTCTCAAGAAAATCCAGAATCTTGAGGATGAAACGGAGGGACTCAAGAAACGTCAGAAAGAAAGCGACGAGCAGATCATGCAGCTAGAGTCCGGCAAGGTAAGGCGGGATGCTCATATTGCTAGCTTAACAAGGCAGCTGAATGCAGCAAATGAGCTGCACGAGAGCAAAGTTGAGTAGGGCGTGCTTGATCTTGCTCTGATCGAGGGAAATCTTCAGTTCGTCGAACTGCTTAGGAGTGAGGAGCCGCCGTCTCTTGATGCCGAGGCAAGGAGTCTAGCTGAGCAGAAGGGGGAGCTCGAGGGTGCCCACGAGGCATTTTCCAAGCTGCTGGCTGATCTTGGAGACACGCTGAGATTGTCGCCCGTGCCATCTGACATCTTAAAAGAGCTTAACGATGGCGAGCCTATGGAAACGGCCGCTGCGAGTGTCGGTGTCAAAGATTTTTCTAGTTCGAACCAAGGAACACCGGGTTTGGCTGCACTAGACTCGAAAAAGACGTCAGAGGATCCAAACTCTTCTGGATCAAGTGCGGGAAGCCCAAAAAAGGTCCCGACCCATTTCCTGAGAAAACCAGCGTAGAAGTCGCGATCGTACCTGAACCAGAGATAGCTATTGATCCTGTTAACGAAGAGCTCGAAAAGGGAGGTGATACCGAATGCCCTGAAGGGCTAGAGCAAGAGGAAATCGAGAATCCCGAAGCTCTACAATCTTATGATCCTTTACTTTTTGTATAAAAACTTTTAGTTGATGCCTGGACGGCTTTATCCACGTTTGTAGTGGAATGGAGTGGCATACAGAGTAGCAACGAAAGCTCTTTCTTTACTGAACTATGCCCCCAAGTTGTACTCTATAGTGCCTTATTGGGTTTATGATTATGTTCAAGTGGACAAACTAGTGTAATTTTATGTATTGGTTAATGATCACTTGAAGTTGATGTATGAACCGAAAAATCGGATTGAAAAAATGCGAATTAAGGAGAAGATTAAATGATATATATATATATATATATATATATATATATATATTAAAACGATTTAAAAGAACACAGAGTCGAGATATGATATCTCTCCTTAATTCATAAAATCTCCCGTAGTGTGGCGGATCTGTGAGATTCTGAATCCCAGGATACAACTGTGTGAGACTATAGTCGCGACACTCGACTATAGCATCTACGAACTCTCGAGACACTTAATGAAAGAGAAAGAGATAGATATTGCTGGAGTTTTTCTTTCTGATGTTTCAGAGATGAGTGAGTGAAGAACGAGAAGAGATGAGACTTGTATATATAGCCAAGAGAGTGAGGTGATCAGCTCCTCTATCATAAAGACAGGGCGCAGATCGTGGGAAATAATCACAAGGCGTAATGTCAGGACGTGGAGCGCAAGACACGGAGCCATTATGATTCTACAAGAAAGGAGAAACGTTTTGATTTCGTTTTTGATTTCAAAACGTGTTGACTTTTGTGTTGACATTGACCAAAAAGAATCTGATCATCCAAGAGCCCAAGAGCCCAAGTGCCAAATATCAAGCCCACGAGCCCACAAGCCACGTGCCAAGCGAGCGGCGGCGGCGCGCGCGTGTGGCTTGGCCATCTCTCTTTTTAGGTGCACACTTTTGAACATAGAAGTGTGTGTCCTCTCTTATATATCACTTGATTTTTTATAATCTAAGCAATGTGGGACAAATGATAAAACACACTTAAACTCTTAGGCCCAAGTGGTTTATTATTTGTCCATTTCTCTTCACATTTTACCCATTAATCTTTTAATTAATTTGGCCCATGAAGCCTTAATTAAACTTGATTAAATTGGACCAACAATCCCTACATGGATAGAAATGACTCTAAACAAATGAAGACTCGACAAACTCGAATGACTCTACTGACTAGACTGACAAAACTGACTAGACTAGACAGACGGACTTTTCGAGAGTATAAGCAAAAAATCACTGTGTCTGAGATGGTTGCATTTTTCGGCTTTGAACCACTCATTGTTAATATATGTCGGGTTTACTTGGCCAGATGGTGAACATGATGTCTTGAACCATCCAGATTTTTTATGTAAACCAAGATAACAGCCATAACACAGTTTCATTTTCTCGTAGAACTTAGTTCTCTATTGTGTTCATTTTGGCCTTGAACATACTTGGTATCATGAGTGAATTCGGAGAATATAGCCTTTCGTTCATTCTCCTATAAACGATATTTTTTTCACTCACTAGATGATATGTCATTAGTCTTTGTTTTATGAAGTATCATGTATTACTCCACGAATATATCAAAGCTATGGTGAATATCATTAAAAGCAACGCTTATCCTTTTTATACAGGTAGCATTGTATATCATCTTAGGAACTGGGTAATTTCTAGTGTTTGTAAGTAGAGTTAGTTTGAATTAGTTGTCCCTTTGAACTTATTTTCTGGGATCTCCAGTCATGTAAGTAGGGTTTCCATCAAAACTTCCTCTTTAACTAATAGGCTTTAAACCCATTCCTGTTGATGATTTAACTACTTGATGTCTTGGCAAACCTTTAGTAAACGGATCAGCTAGGTTTTATGCCGATTTTATGTAGTCTACTATGATTACACAGTCGAGATCAAGTGTCGAATGGTTTTATGTCGTCTCCGGATATGATGAGATTTACCATTGTAAAGAGTGTTCAGTGCCCGTGCAATAGCCGATTGGCTATCACAGTGTACACGTAGTGCCAGAACTGGTTTCTCCCACATGGGGATATCTTCCAGAAAATTTCGAAGCCATTCTGCTTCTTCTGCAGCTTTGTCTAATGCTATGAATTCAGATTCCATAGTTGATATAGCCAACAGAGTTTGTTTGGAAGATTTCCAGGACACTGCTGCACCGCCTAGTGTAAAGACATATCCACTTGTGGATTTAGAGTCGAATATCCAGTTTGCATCACTGTATCCTTCCAAAACTGCCGGATCTTTACCGTAGTGCAAGCCATAGTTTCTAGTGCTGTTTGCCTGGATTACTTGTGTAGCGGCTCAGTACATTGACTGCGTGTGCTAGATCGGGTCGAGTACAATTGGTTAAGTACATCAGACTACCGATAACCCGAGCATACTCCACTTGTTGAACTGCTTCACCCGTATTTTTCGACAAGGTTAGTTGCAAGTCTAAAGGAGTTTTTGCCGTCCCAATAGAGTGGTTTTTGAACCTCTCTAAGATTTTTTCGGCATAATGATCTTGAGACAGAGTTATTCCGTCATACCTCCGTATGATTTTTATCCCTAGGATGATATCTGCGAGATCCATGTCTTTCATGTCAAACTGTCCACTAAGCATATTCTTAGTTTGTTGGATAATATCTTTGTTGCTCCCAATAATGAGCATGTCATCTACATATAGACAGAGCAAAATATACGCACTATGTGTAATTTTGATGTATATGGATTTATCACATTCGTTAATGTGAAATCCATTTGACATCATGACATTGTCAAATTTTTCATGCCATTGTTTTGGGGCTTGTTTAAGTCCATATAAAGACTTCACAAGTCGACAGACTTTGTGTTCTTGTCCGGGGACGACAAAACCTTCGGGTTGTTTCATATAAATCTCCTCTTCTAAATCACCGTTTAGAAAAACAGTTTTTACATCCATTTGATGGATTTTGAGGTCTCGTAATGTTGCAATACCTATCAGCATTCGAATTGAAGTTATTCTCGTTACCGGAGAATAGGTGTCAAAGAAATCATGACCTTCTTTTTGTCGAAATCCTTGCACCACAAGTCTAGGTTTGTACTTATCAATTATGCCATCGGTTTTTAATTTTGTTTTGAAAATTCATCTACACCCAAGCGGTTTAAAACCTGGTGGTAACTCGGTTAACTCATAAGTATGATGTTGCATAATCGAGTCCATTTCACTATTGATGGCTTCCTTCCAATAAGGTACGTCTGGTGTAGACATGGCTTCAGTGTATGTTCTTGGTTCATTCTCAAGGAGAAAGACCATTAAGAAATCTTCACCGAACGATTTTTCCTTACGAGCTCTTTTGCTACGTCTAGGTTCATCTTTCACTTCTTCAATATCATTAGATGATGTCCCAGAAGTGCTTGCCTCATTTATAGAGGTAGTTGCGTCTCTTTCTTCTCGAGTTCGCTTTGAACCTTGTTTAACCTTACAAGAAAACACGTGTTCGAAGAAAGATGCATTTCGTGATTCCATGATTATGTTTACATGGATATCTGGTATGTCTGATTTATGAACCAGAAACCGATAAGCACTACTATTGTGTGCATATCCAATGAATAAACAATCCACGGTTTTAGGTCCAATTGTTCCCTTTCCAAAGTTCATAAGGCGTTTTGCCAGTGACTTTGTGTGGAATTTTGTTAATGATATAGTTTGTGGTGAGCAAAGCTTCCCCCCACAGATTCTGGGCTAACCCAGATTCCTGTAACATTGCATTCATCATTTATTTTAGAGTACGGTTTTTTCGTTCCGCAACTCCATTGGATTTTGGTGAATAGGGAGCAGTGGTTTGATGGATAATGCTTTTTTCAATACAGAATGCATTAGAAGGTCCATCATATTCACCTCGTATATCACTTCGAATTAATTTAATAGTTTTTCCAAGTTGGTTTTTGACTTCGGTCTTGTATTCCTTGAATTTTTCCAAGACTTCGTATTTGCTACGTAATAGGTATACATAGCAGTATCTTGTACAATCATCTATGAATGTTACAAAATACTTTTTACCACCTCTTGTTTGTACAAACTTTAAGTCGCACAAATCTGTGTGTATTAAACTAAGAGGTTCGGTTGTTCTTTCAACATGAGGTGATAGTGTTTTTGTAAGTTTTGCTTGTACACAAATTTCACATTTGTCTTTGTTTATTTTGTATTCGGAATTAGGTTCAAATTAATTAATCTTTGTATAGATTTATAATTCACATGTCCTAATCGTTCATGCCAAATATTATCAGACTCAGTCAAATAAGCAACTTGTTTCTTTTTCATTGAAACTTTGGAAGTGGTTACATTATTGTTACGGAGGACTATCTGAACACACATTTTGACAAGTCCGTCCTTTTCATAACCCTTGCCTACAAAAATACCATGCTTCTTGATGATCAACTTGTCGGACTCGTAGTTGGCGGCAAATCCGTGCTTGCCCAATACGGTCCCTGAGATCAAGTTCTTCCTCATGTCTGGCACGTGTTTTACATTGTTCAGAGTGAGTTCCTTGTCGGAAGTCATCTTCAACACGATTTTGCCCGTGCCTTCAATCTTGGATTTTGACACGTTTCCCATCCCGAGCTGATTATCACCCTTGCTCTTTTGATAGGTGCTAAACATCGTCTTATCGATGCATATATGGGTAGTGGCACCGGTGTCGTACCACCATTCCTTAGGGTTTTCCTCAGCCATGTTAGCTTCCGTGACCACCGCGCACATGTCAGCTTCGGTGAGGTTTGCTTGAGCGTCCTTTGCCTTTCTACGACATTCGGAAGCCAAATGCCCCTTCTTGTTGCAGTAGGTACACTTCCCTGCGAATTTCTTCGGGAATGTCTGCTTCTTGAAGGCCGTGGATGTCTGAGGAGGGATCTTGTTTGGCATAGGTTTGTTGAGAACAAACTTGCCTTTTCCCTTCCTCTTGTACTCCGCTACATTAGCATCATGAGTGATATCCGTGATGCATTTTCGTTTGAGCGACTCATTTTGCAGCATGGATATCAAGTTTGACAAAGTCAAAGCCTTTTGCTTATGATCGAGATAGTTCTTGAAGTCCACCCAATTAGGAGGTAACTTCTCGATGAAACAATTCACTGTGAAGGTTTCACAGATCTTCATTCCTTCATCGGATATCTCTTGGATGATCATTTGAAGCTCATGAACTTGCAGCAGCGAACTTTCCAGAGCCCACATTGAAAGACTTGTACTTCATATCCAGAGCATTCCAGAGAGCCTTGGAGGTTGAAAACTCACTGTACACGTTGTACAGCTGGTCAACCAGGCGGTTCTGGATGTAGCCTTGGCACAAGTAGTCTCCATGGTTCTATTCCTCGACACTAGCCAGACCTCGGGGATCAGTATTGTCCGAAGGCAAAACAGGTTTGCTCTCCGTGAGATACTTCTCTAATTTCAGAGTGGTTAGAAAGAAATGCATCTTTTTCTATCACAACTTGAAGTTGGTCCCATCGAACTTATCTGGAGTGATACCTGCGAGGGAAGGCACATCGGAGATTATTGCGGAGGTTTGCAATGGAAGACCATCCCTGATTTGGGGCGTCAACGCACTGGATCCTATTCCCGAGAGAATGTTGTCAGCACCGGTAGTCATGATCTGTATCGGAAAGATAAACAGAATCAGTAACGATAAGTAAAAGTGATAGCTTTATAAAGCGTTTTAATCACTATATAAATCTGTGGAATTTAACCAGAAGGTTTTTCCCAGAAAAAAATATTCAAGAAACGTTTCGCGAAACTCGCCAAAAGGCCTTCACGGAAATCGTTTATGAATTTGACAGATTAATTTTTTTTTCAGATTGGAATGAAACCTTCCGCATAGAACGTTTGCATAACTGTTTCAAATTAAATAAAAAAGAAAATTTTTAAAATCGTTTTTTAAAATCATTTAAGAACAGATCGCAATTCTCAATCCGATTCAAGCGATAAGCAGGAAGCGGATTTTATGAATTAAGATTGTATGAACCGAAATACCGGATTGAACAAAATGCGAATTAAGGAGAAGATTAAACGATATATATATATATAACGATTTAAAAGAACACAGAGTCGAGAAAAGTGTCGATCAACACCAAGGGGGGAGTGTCAATCGACACCCTTTAAAAATGCACAAGAATCGAGCCAGGCCATTCTAGTATCGACCAAAACGTTCCAGAAGCCAAAAATCGACCTGAACCTACCATAGAATGCGTCTACAAGCCAAAGGTTCCATACCTAAAGACTCCTAAGAAGTCAAAGAAAGAGATTGAAGACGCTAGATGCAAGGCAATGATGGAAAGATTAGTTGTTGAACTCCCATTTGTCGATGCAGTTAAGACTTCACCCGCTTTCAGAAGATATGTAAAGAGCATGGTTGCAAGCCATGTGAATCTTGAGGAATAAGTATTGATGATCACTAAGGATGTTACTGCGGTTCTGATGAACAATATCCCAATGAAGCTACCGAATCTAGGAAGCTTTGTGTTGGATTTTTCGATTTTGATAGACAGGTTTGAGCATTCTCTTTGTGATCTCGGGTCAGGTGTCAACCTCATGTCATTTTCAGTTGCTCAGCGTATGGGAATCACAGATTTCAAACCGACAAGAGTTTCTTTGATACTAGCTGATAGATCAGTATGGTTCCCGGAAGGTTTACTTGAGGACGTTCTGGTTAAGATTGGTGAATTCCTCTTCCCTGCATATTTCATAGTTTTGGAATATGATGAAGAACCCAAAGATCCTCTTATCTTGGGAAGGCCATTCTTAGCAACCACTGGAGCGTTGATTGACTGCAAGAACGGGAAGGTAGCTCTCAATATCGGTGATTTGGTCATGGAGTTCAGCATGGATAAGCTAATGAAGAGACCCACCATCGACGTTCAGAACTTCTTCGTAGATACTTTCACAGATGTCGCACAGGAAGCTTTCCAGGCTATGCATCCTGAGGATCCACTCGAGAGACCATTGGTTCGTTCGACTAGTTCTGAAGCTTACTTGGATGACATTACTCCTGGGTATGTCAAGATGTTGGATACTAGTGAGCAAGTTTGTTCAAGAGAAATTGACTGAAAGTTCTGAGAAAACTGCTAAGCTAGGCGATTGGAGTGAAGAACGAGCTCCTAAAATCGAACTAAAACAGCTCCCTACAGGGTTAAGGTACGCATTTCTCAGTCCGGATTCCACCTATCATGTGATTGTTAATGCTTCCTTAAACAACGCATAGCTCACTTTACTGCTAAACAACCTGCGCAATTTCCGCAAAGCTCTTGGCTATTCTCTTGATGATCTTTCAAGTATCTCGCCAGACTTCACACATAGGATTTATCTCGAAGACGCGTCAAATTCATCGATTGAGCATCAAAGGAGACTGAATCCAAACCTGAAAAAGTGGTCAAGAAAGAGATTATGAAGCTATTGGAAGCGGGGATCATTTATGCCATCTCATACAGTTCTTGGATCAGCCCGGTCCATGTTGTGCCTAAGAAGGGAGGAATCACTGTAGTGAAGAATGAGAAGGATGAGTTGATTCCGACAAGGACAATCACAGGGCATAGGATGTGCTTCGACTATAGGAAATTGAACGCTGCTACAAGAAAGGACCACTTCCCATTGCCATTCATTGATCAGATGCTCGAGAGATTGGCGAACCACCCATACTATTGCTTTTTGGATGGGTATTCAAGGTTCTTTCAGATTCCCATACATCTAGAAGACCACATTTACATGTCCCTATGGCACTTTTGCATATCGCAGAATGCCGTTTGGATTATGTAACGGTCCAGCGACCTTTCAGAGGTGAATGACGGCTATCTTTACAGACATGATAGAAGACATCATGGAAGTGTTTATGGATGACTTTTCGGTGTATGGGTCATCATTCAAGGATTGTCTAGATAACTTGTGCAAGGTGCTTCGGAGGTGTGAAGAAAAGTACTTAGTTTTGAATTGGGAGAAGTGCCATTTTATGGTTAGAGATGGCATAGTTCTTAGGCACAGAGTTTCTGAGGCAGAATTGAAGTTGACAAGGCGGTCATGATAAGTCTACAGCTGCCTACTTTAGTGAAAGAAATCTGCAGCTTCTTGGGACATGCTGGATTCTATAGGAGATTCATCAAAGATTTCTCCAAGATTGCCCGCCCACTGACCGTCCTGCTATGTAAGGATGTAAAACTTGATTTTACTACTAATTGTCTTGCTTCTTTTGAGCAGATTAAGCAGGTATTAGTGAGCGCTCCTATTGTGCAACCCCCAGACTGGGAATTACCGTTTGAGGTAATGTGTGACGCCAATGACTTCACAGTAGGAGCTGTTCTGGGTCAACAAAAAGACAAGAAGCTCCATGCCATCTATTATGCTAGCCGAACTTTGGACGATGCACAGAGAAACTACACCACTGCAGAGAAGGAATTGTTTGCAGTATATTTGCTTTCGAAAAGTCATGGTCGTATCTTGTTGGTTCTAAGGTTGTGGTGAATATAGATCACTCCACTTTGAAGTACTTGATGCAGAAAAAGGACGCAAAACCTCATTTTTTGCGCTGGATTCTCTTGCTACAAGAGTTTGACATCGAGGTTAAGGATAAGAAAAGAACTGAGAACGGAGTTGCAGACCATCTCTCCAGGATTAGGATCAAAGATGAGGTTCCAATCAATGACCATTTGCCTGAGGAAAACGTTAACATGATCGAGGCGGGAATTACAGAGTTGACTGTCGAGAAAAGCGCAGAAATCGAGCTGCAGGCTTGGTGTCGATCGACACCAGCAGGGTGTCAATCGACACTTTACACGTGACAGCCTAGAAACGACAGATACAGATTGTTTTGGGAAGATTCTATTGTTGTAGCTGCTGTCGCTACTCCCGAGAATCCATGGTTCGGTGATATTGCTAATTATTTTGCTGCGGAGAAGACACCCGATGACTTTACGGTTTATGCTAAAAAGAAGTTTTTGAGGGAGATTAGACGATATTTTTTCTGGGATGAGTCATACTTGTACAAGCACTGCTCTGATGGGATTTACAGGAGATGTCTTCCAGATTCTGAGGTTCAAGATATGTTGTATCATTGTCACGGGTCTGCATATGCTGGTCACTTTGCGAGATTCAAGACCGTCTCCAAAGTTCTGCAAGCTGGTTTCTGGTGGCTTACAATGTTAAAGGATGCTCACGGGTTTGTTTCACAGTGTGATGCTTGTCAGAGGAAAGGGAAGATCAGCAAACAACATGGGGCATCGATTTCATGGGGTCGTTTTCTCCATCATACAGGAACAAGTACATCTTGGTTGCAGTGGATTACGTATCCAAGTGGGTTGAGGCTATTGCTAGTCCAATCAATAATGCTTCAGTGGTGCTGAAGATGTTCAAATCCATAATTTTTCCTAGATTCGGAGTGCCTCATATTGTAATCAGTGATGGAGGTTCTCATTTTATCAACAAAGTTTTCGACAAACTCCTGAGATCACATGGGGTGCAGCATCGAGTAGCAGCTCCATATCATCCGCAGACGAGTGGACAAGTTTAAGTTTCCAACAGACAGATCAAGGAAATTCTTGAAAAGACGGTTGGAAAATCCCGTAAGGATTGGTCTGCGAAGTGGGATAATGCGCTATAGGCTTACAGGACTGCATTTAAGACACCGATGGGCACTACACCATTCCATCTGTTATATGGCAAAGCGTGTCATCTTCCTGTTGAGTTAGAGCACAAGGTTGCATGGGCTGTGAAAAAGATGAATTTCGACATCAAATATGCGGAAAGGAGACTGTTACAGCTGAATGAGTTAGATAAGATTCGACATCATGCATATGAGAACTCCAAGATCTACAAAGAGCGCACTAAGGCATATCATGATAAGAAAATCATCACTCACCGCTTTGAACCGAATGACCAGGTACTTTTATATAATTTTTGTCTACAACTGTTTCCTGGAAAATTTCGTTCTCGTTGGTCAGGTCCTTTCACCGTTAAATCGGTTCGACCATATGGTGCGGTTGTTCTCTTGGATCCTGAAGGCAAGAAATTCGTGGTGAATGGTCAGTGGATCAAGCATTACTAGGCTACAACCAAAATTCCGAACGGGCACATTGTTCCGTTATCGGATCCACTGAAAGCCTGAATCCCGACAAGGTCAAGCTAATGACTTAAATCAAGCGTTCGGTGGGAGGCAACCCACCGGTAAGTTTTTCTCTTCTTTTATTTTTCATTCTTTTGAGTTTGTTTTGCCTTTCTCTTGGTTTATTTTCACACCGAGACAGTGTGAAGTAAGTTTTGGGGAGGGTGTTTATCGTTTATGAACGCTATTTTTTTTTTTTTCTTCTTTGAGTCAGTCCAAGGCAGTTTATTGAGTCAAATATGTTGGAAACTATGAGTTTTTGCATTTTTCAAACTTCTTTCACAAACTTAGTTTTTTGTTTTGCTTGACGGGAAGCAAAGGCTAAGTCTGGGGGAGTTGATATATCATGGTTTTTATCGGTTTTCAACCATGATATCCGTTGTTTTATAGAGTCTTTTAAGTGTTTTTAGAGTCTTTATGAGTCTTTACAGGTTATTGCATGAGTTAGACGACTTTGAAGCATTTCGGAGCTTTTAGAGTCAAGCGAACGAAGAGGAAATGAAGGACGGATGAACCAGGAAGATTGTTCACATTTTTCCACTGGTGTCGATCGATAGCATGGAGAGTGTCGATCCACACCCCCTGCAAAGCTGTTCCTCAAGTTTTTAGAAATTGCATGTTTGGCCTAGAAGTTTCCAAAAGTTGCAAGTAACCCCATTCATATTTTAGAACAATATTTAGGTTTTTTAAAATGGTGGTTGAGACACAGAGAGATATATGAGTTTTTGTTCGAGAGCTTTTGAGGAGAAAATTCTTGACTCTGTTCGTTTGAGAGAAGAATATGAACTTCTTTTGTACATTTTGGTTATTTCTTTTATGCACTCTTTTCTTTTCATGATGCTTGTTTCAATCACCATGTCTGGGTAGTTTTCTTGTTAGGTTTAGGGTTACTCAAAGGTTGAAGATGAATTTTTAGATTAGATAGAGTATTAGGATAACCACGTGGTTCTTCATCTAGATCATACTAAATGCTACTTCTAGTTTGATCACCTAGAATTTAAAACTTAGGTGAATTAATAGATGCGAAAGTATTATTAATTTCTTGAACTATCTGTGGGAGTATAAATCCACGCCAATTGAATTCGTTATGTCTTTTTGCGAGATCTGAAACTTCTGAGTAAAAACCACCAAAAACACAAACAGAGATCCAAAGATGGTTTTCTTTATTAAGCTGTTTAGAAAGCTTTTTCGTCAAAGAGCAAAAGTACAGAGTTCTGCAAGGTAAAAATTGCGGATCCCCTTTTCAGAGGGTATACATCAGTATATATACATCTTTAAGTCGGTTAAGTTAATGTCTAAAGAGATAAGGAAGATTTCCTAATTCCTCGGGATTTCCTTCTAGCGAAAACTATCATCGTCATGGGCTTCGACTCATGGGCTATCTTTGTCATCTCTTTTGTGGGCTTGAATTTGTGGGCTCGTTGTCTCAGCCCATTCTCTAGCCATGGTTCGCGGCTCGGGTGACACCATGGTTCACGGCTCGGGTGACACCACGGTTCACGGCTCGGGTGACGTACTATGGGTCGTGACCCCCGATCCATCTGTCGTCCCATGGATCGGGGTACACGACCCAGTTTGCCTTGTCATGGTTCGGGATACCCGATCCAACTACTTCAATCACGGTTCGGGGTTTGGAACCAAACTTCCCTTCTCCCGGATCGGGGTACACCTTCCACGGTTAGGGGATCCGATCCGCCTGTTTTATGGCTAGGGAGACCCGATCCACCTACTTCACGATCAGGAGACCCGATCCATCTGCTTGGTCACGGATCGGGGCACATAACCCAACCTTCTCATGGATCGGGGTACCCGATCCCTTGCTCTGTCACGGATCGGGGTACACCTTTCACGGTTAGGGGACCCGATCCATCTGCTTCATGGCCAAGGACCCCGATCCAACTTCATCACGATCAGGGGACCCGATCCGTCTGCTTGGTCAGGATCGGGCACATAACCCAACCTTCTCATGGATCGGGGTACCCGATCCCTTGCTCTGTCATGGATCGGGGTACACCTTTCACGGTTAGGGACCCGATCCATCTGCTTCATGGCCAAGGACCCCGATCCAACTCCATCACGATCAGGGACCCGATCCGTCTGCTTGGTCACGGATCGGGCACATAACCCAACCTTCTCATGGATCGGGGTACCCGATCCCTTGCTCTGTCATGGATCGGGGTACACCTTTCACGGTTAGGGGACCCGATCCATCTACTTCATGGCCAAAGACCCGATCCACCTACTTCACGGTCAGGGGGACCCGATCCATTCTGCTTCAAGGCTAAGGACCCGATCCACCTTCACGGTTAGGGGCTCAACTGCTGGTGCTTTTTCATACTTAGCCATTTTTTCCAATCGTTGATTCTCAAGAGGTGGAATCTGACCCCAACAGTTAGCCCCCAGCTTGGCAGTATCAGTAATGTTAGTGCCGAGCTGTAAGTGGTTGAGTGAGATCAACGATTCTCGTGGTCGTCCCGAACTGTCCTTTTTGATGACGATCCCGAACCATGATCCATGGATAACCCCGAATCATTTCTTTGTAGCATTGCTGACTCAGTTCGGGTATGACTTCCTACGCAAACTCAGTTCGGGGTTCCGTTTCCTTGATACCTTTATCGGGGAGTGCAAGCATTTTTGCTGGTTCCCGAGTCGAATGACGTCACCATTTGCCTATATAATCCGTGATACTTCTCATTTGTTTTCCACTTCATTTCTCCGAAAATTTCTTCAAAGCAGGTAACCTCTCTCTTCTTTCTCTCTCTAATAATTTTTTTTGCTTAAGTTTTTTTTTTAGCCGAATCTTCGTTGCTCTTCCTTCGCCACCGATCCGCTTGAATTTCCCGATCCATCTTCAACTGGCTCCGTCGCCGTCTTCAAGTTTTCCGGCAGTTTGTTTTGAAGATCTAGATTGACTTGCTGTTCTTAAAAGATCTTCAACTTTTTAACTTTTAAAGGCTTTGATCTATTTTGATAGGCTGCTGAGAGCCCCGATCCGTCTTTTGAATCTTAGCAACTCTAGATTCTCTTTCGCGAGCTGTTAGGGATCCCGATCTGTTCATATCTTCTAAGGACCCCGATCCATCTTCGAATTCAACGGAATGTCTCACTCATCTGTTTCTGCATCTCCCGATCCGTATACCCGCTTGTTTGACATTTCGGGGCAGTCTTCGCTTCCTGAACCATCTTTCTCTCCTGATCCGTTTCTCACCCGAAGCTGTGGTCGGGAAGATTCTTCTGGTGCACACGTTTCAGAAGACCTGGATGATCCAAGTGATTCGGGGGTTGGACCTTCCCTTCTTGGCAGAAAAATGGTGCTTTCTGAATCCTCTGGAGTTGGCAGCAATTCTGGGGATCCTTTGCGATTTGAAGTGCCCCAACTTCACGACTCCCCTTTTGACGAGCCGGCAAACCCCTTTGTTGATGTAGTTGATCCCGATCTGCCAAAAGTCGAACCAGAAGACTGGTTTTTTGATCCAGCCGTGGCCAGACAGGAGTTGAAGCGTTTGATGGGTCTCAACCGTCAAACTCCAAGGAAGAAAACAAGGAAACGACCCGATCCACCTGGTTCAACCCTTTCAACCCTGGATTCGCTATCCGCCCTTAGGCATAGGTTTTGCATTTCTGAGGAAGTCGAGCTTGTTCTTCCTTCGCCCTCAGACCGAGCCAGCAATCCCCCTCCTAACCATTTCACTCTTTACGAGAGCTTCTTCTATCGCTGCCTGTTGTGGTTCCCGATCCCTGAAGTCATCCTACAGTTTATCTGGAAGTACAACTTGGCTATTTCTCAAATCAACGTTCGAGGAATTAGGCATATGGTTGGTATTCTGGTCAGGAGTTATGAGTGTGACGTAGAAGTTGGCGTCGAACATCTGACCCACTTGCTGGAGTTCAGGCGTCGTAATAAGAGGGAGCTGAAATATTATGTGTCGGGAAAAGCCAGGAGAAATATTATAAGGGGTTTCCCATCGAAAGACGATAATTGGGAAGACTATTTCTTTTTCATCCCCATCTCCGAAGCGTCGGTGGGTCAGCGGTGCATCCAGTTTATCAAGTCTGAATGGGGAGAAATTGGTAGCCGATCCGTTGCTCGACTTGGGCTACGGCTCGGGTTTCATTACTTAGCAATTTTTTTCTTTTTTAGGGTTTTTCTAACCTTGCATAAATACTTTTGTTTTTTGCAGTGCGTCATCTTCGTCTTTCACTGCCTCCCGATCTGTCTGAGGTTCACGAAGTGCTTTCTGCTCGCAAGTGCAACTGGTCCAGAGACTTCAACCTTCGACGAGTGGAGAGAGCCCGAGCCCTTTCTGAAGGACAATCGGTTGAACAGTCATCTTCTTCTCATTCTTCGAGAGATACCATGGGAAGACCTACTTTCAGAGACCGAGCTGCTGCGAAAGCCAAAGCAGAGGCAGAGGCTAAGGAGAGAGCAAAGCAGGCCAAGGCGTTAAATCAATCTCTCCCCCGAACCCTCAATCTGTCTCTGCCATCGTCTCTGAACCAACTTCTGCTAATAATCCTTGCGAACCGGCTCCTACAGGGGTCATCCTGGGGCTTCGTCCAGCCGACTCTCAAATTGTACCGCATAAAGACAAAGGCAAAGGGAAGGCCAAGGAGAAGAAGACTACGAGCAAAAAACGCCAATCAATAGTTGACAAGGGAGGGGCCCCGAAGCGACTGCGTTGTACTGAGTCGTCCCGAGCTATCCCTGAAGCAATACCCCTCCCTGCCGCTCCGGTAAACGCTGAAGGGGCTTACAATGATGCCTCTGCTTCTGCGGCTATCTTTTCAAGGATCACGTGTCCAGGTGATCACTTTCCGCCGTCTGATACTCTGCTTAGGGACAAGGCATATAGCGAAGTGTCTCTTCGGGGCGTCAAGGTATGTGACGTTTACTCGTTTTGTTTTCGTCACCCGATCCATTTCAGCCCCTTTTTTAACAGTGTTTCTCGTTGCTGTGCAGTTCATATCCCATCTTAATAGGATGGTGATGGGGTATGAATCTGACGCCCGAGGGATCGTGAGAAGGTTGAAGACGCTAGGCGAAAAGCCATTGAGCTGGATGGGAAGCTCAAAGAAACCGAGGCAAATCGAGCTGCTGAACAGGAAAAAGCCGCGAAAAGGATCAAGGCCCTTGAAGTTGATGCTGAAGGGAGCAGGAAGCACATCAAAGAAGCTGACGAGCGGATCATGCGGCTAGAGTCAGGCAAAGTGAGGCGGGATGCTCATATAGCTAGCTTGACAAGGCAGCTAGAGGCTGCGAATGACCTTCTTGAGAGCAAAGTCGAGCGAGCTGTTCTGGAAGCCAGACGTGAGACCATGACGATGTTCGAAGGCAAAGTTTCCCGGGCCACGAGGCTTCTTGACCAGATCGACGGTGAGCCAAAGGAGAACATGCTTGATCTTGCCCAGATTGAAGGCAATCTTCAATTTATTGGGCTGCTCCAAAGCGACGAGCCGCCATCTCTCGATGCCGAGGTGAAGACTTTAGCCGAGCAGAAGCAGGGCTTGTCGGGATCTCACGAGGCATTTGCTCAGCTTGTGGCGGAAATGAGAGGAATCCTGCGACTGTCCCGATCCGATCTGACATTCTCAAGGAGCTCAACGATGGGGAGCCCATGGAGACTGCCGCCGCGAGCGTCGGGATTCAAGACTTTTCTGGCTCGAATAGAGAACGCCCGGTCTAGCTGACTTTAGTCCAAAGGTGGTTGCTAAGGAGCCGACCCCCGAACCACCTTCTGGGAAAGCCAATGAAGTCGCTCTTGAGGAGATCGTCGCTCTTGAGGAAGCCGTCGTAGATTTTGAAATGGTGCCTGAAGAGGGCAAAGCTTCAGGAAGCGACGTGGTTGAGCAACCGTCAGAGCCAGAGCAGAAGGTAGTCACGACTCCCGAGATAACGGAGGAATATGATCCTCTCTTTTTTGTCTAGTTTAAAACTCTTTTTTCATTTTTTGTTGACGCCTGGACGGCTTTATCCATGTAGTTGTGAACTCCTTTTTATCACCTGGTTGCTGACTTAGCTAACCCTTGCCTTTGAATATATATGTCTTTCGTTTAACGATAGATTCGAGAATGCCTTGCCTGCATTTGTATTTGTTTTGCGTAGTTACGAGATGATCAGTCTCAAGATGATCATTTCGGTCTACAGATAGGTTACCATAAACTTATCTGCTCCGATAATGATCATTTGTATAGTCTAGGACGAGCATTTCGGTTTACGGATATGTTAACATAAACGTATCCGCTCCGACAATGATCATATGTTTGTATTGTTGTGGATGAACATTTCGGTTTACGGATACGTTACCGTAAACATATCCGCTCCGATAATGAACAAAGTATTTGTATAGCGCGCTTTTGAATCCTGAGATGGATGTGATAGTTTAGATCCGAGATGGATGCGAAAGTTCACTATTGTGGCCAACAATAGTGAAGGTGTGGCGAGATGCCCGTAGTCTGTTTTGTTAAGACTTAGTGATCTTTTTAGGTAAAGATTGTCTGTGAAAGCAAAGCTTTGATAGATTGTAGAATCTGTTTACAAAGATGGGAGTATACGAGTATGCGTATACGTACCCACTCCCCCCCCCTTTTGAAAGGAGGGGGGCAACTGAACCCGTCCGAAGACGAGCTGCCTACGTACCCTTTGTAGGGATCAAGTCGCCCCGTAGTTCATGTAAAGTAGCTTAGTGATAGTACTTTTTGAGATGCATTGCGTTCCATGATCTCGGTACCGGAACGTCCGTCAGGTTTGTAAGTTTGTAAACGCCAGGTTTGACAACTTCGGTGATCTTGTAAGGTCCTTCCCAATTTACTCCTAGTTTGCCAGCATTTGTTTCTGCGGTGTTTTGAAAAACCTTCCGCAAAACTAAATCGCCTTCGTAGAATCTTCGTTCTCGAACATTGGAATTGTAGTATTTGAGGCCGCGTTTTGATAGTTCTGGATCCTGATCAAGGCTTGGTCCCTTCTTTCGTTGATCAAGTCCAGTTCGTCAAGCATTAACAGGTGATTGAGCCCCTCTTGTTCTGGTAATAGCCTCCGGCGAATCCCTGGAAAATGTATCTCCGGGGGGATGACACACTCTGTTCCGTAGACGAGGGCGAACGGGGTTTCTCCTGTCGCTCGTCGTGGGGTGGTGCGGTGAGACCAAAGTACCCCCTCCAGTTCTTCAGCCCAACGTCCCTTCTTCTCATCAAGGCGTTTCTTTAGTCCGTCAAGTATTGTTTTGTTGATTGCTTCGGCCTGTCCGTTCCCTTGTGGATATCTTGGAGTAGACTTGCTGAGTCTGATTTTCCATTTTTCGCAGAAACCTTCAAAACGATTTGAGATGAACTGCGAGCCGTTATCTGTCACGATCTCGTACGGTACTCCATGTCGGCATATGATGTTTTTCCAGACGAAGGCCTCCACTTGCGCATCTTTAATGTTAGCATAGGAGTCGGCTTCGACCCATTTTGAGAAATAGTCGGTCAAAACTAGAAGGAAGCGTTTCTGTTTTGACGGATGGAGTGGCCCGACAATGTCCATAGACCATCGCATGAATGGATATGGCGATGAGATTGATGAGAGTACTTCTGTAGGTTGGTGGATCATTGGCGCATGGCGTTGGTATTTTTCGCATTTGGCTGAAAACACTTTGCAATCTTTGATCATTGTTGGCCAATAGTAGCCGTGACGTTTGACTTTTATGGCTAGTGCTCTCCCTCCAGAGTGATTTCCACATGAACCGTTGTGAATTTCCTCCATAACTTTCCTGGCGTCCTTTCCTTCCACGCAGTTTAGCAGCGGTCCCGAGAATCTCCACTTGAAGACATTTCCATCAAGTAACACGTAACGTGCTGCCTGGGCTCGAAGCTTGCGAGCTGCCCATTTTTCGGTTGGTAGGACGCCGTCGCATATGTATCCTCTGATTGCGCCGAGCCATTCCTTGTCACAACCATATTCTGGATCATTGTTGATTTCATTTGTTTCTCCGTTGGGTTCAATGACAGGGTCATTGCTGCTTGTCGTAGTTGGTGACTCAACGAGATTGTCTTCTTCCATTGGGGCAATATCCGGCTCTGCCGGTGATTGGTCGGCCAATTCTTTCTGCATTTCGTCCATCACCTCTTGCCTGGTCGAAACGTCTGTCGCTCGTCTAGCCGCTTGTGAACGAGTTATGGCATTCACTGAACCGCCGGAACTGATGCTCGGGTGTTGGATGAATTCTACCGGATCACTCGCTTTAGATCTGGATCGGAAGTTGATGCGAGGGCTACAAGTGCGTCGGCTGGGGTGTTCTCCCCTCGCGGAATGCGTGTTAGGATGAATTGTTTGAACTGTGCAGCTAATTCTTTGACGATCTTCAAGTAAGCCTCCATGCGATCATCCTTTGCTGCATATTCACCGCTAAACTGATTCGCGACTAGTTGGGAATCGCAAAATGCATGGAGTTTCTTGATCTTCAGGCCATTAGCAAGTTTCATCCCGGCAATCGAAGCTTCGTACTCCGCTTCGTTGTTAGATGCATGAAACCCCAGGCGGAAAGACTGTTCCAGTAGTTCGCCAGTTGGAGAGGTTAGCCGTATCCCGACTCCTGAACCGTTTTTGGAAGATGAGCCATCAACATGGAGTTTCCAGAGCTGTCCTTGCATTTCGTCGTCAATGCCTTCTTTGGGTAGTTCGATAAGGAAATCCGCAAGAACTTGCGATTTAGCGCATGTGCGCCCGCGATACTCAATGTCGTATTCGCTCAGTTCGATAGCCCAATTTGCTAGCCTTCCTGACTGACTTGGACTGTGCAGAACAGACCTTATCGGAAAGGTGCTCAGAACGACGATTGAGTGAGACTGAAAGTATGGCCTTAGTTTTCTTGCCGACATAACTATGGATAGTGCCAATTTCTCCATCTGCGAGTACCTTGTTTCCGCGTCTGTAAGGGTTTTACTTACGTAAAATATCGGCTTCTGTTCGCCGCGCTCGTCCCGAATCAATACGCCACTTACCGCTGTGGCAGAAATTGCGGTGTACAGAAAAAGTGGTTCCCCTGCTTCTGGTTTCGTGAGAACTGGGGGAGTGGCTAGATAATTCTTGAGTTTCTGAAACGCTTCCTCGCAGTTGTCCGTCCACTCGAACTTCTTGTTCCCTCGCAAAGTATCGTAGAATGGCAAGCATTTGTCGGTGGATCGTGAGATGAATCGGTTAAGCGCAGCTACTCTCCCAGTAAGACGTTGGACTTCCCTTTTCGTCTTTGGTGACGTCATATTGATGAGTGCGTCGATCTGTTTAGGGTTTGCCTCAATGCCGCGGTGAGTTACAAGATATCCAAGGAACTCTCCCGAAGTAACTGCGAATCTGCACTTGGTCGGATTTAACTTCATGTTGTGAAGGTTCAGCTGCGAGAAACATTCCTTGAGGTGAGCGACGTGATCCTGTTCCTTTAGTGATTTCACCAGCATGTCGTCTATGTAAACCTCCATTGTTTTTCCGAGTTGGTCCGCAAACATCTTGTTCACCAATCGCTGGTATGTCGCGCCCGCATTTTTCAAACCGAATGGCATCACCTTGTAACAATATATTCCACGATCCGTTATGAAAGCGGTCTTCTCGCGATCGTCGGGGTTCATCAAGATCTGTTGTAACTGAGAAGGCATCCATGAAGGATAGGAGTGCGTTTCCTGCCGTCGCTTCGACTAAGCGATCGATATGTGGAAGGGGGAAGCTGTCTTTTGGACAGGCTTTGTTCAGGTCGGTGAAGTCCACGCACACGCGCCATTTGCCATTCTTCTTCTTGACCACCACTGGGTTAGCTAGCCAGTCCGGGTACTTCACCTCAGTTATTGATCCGACGCGCAGTAGTCTCTCCACCTCATCATTTACCGCTTTAGCTCTGTCTGGCCCAAGTTTTCTTCTTTTCTGCTTTACCGGTTTGAAAGTCGGGTCGACGTTCAGTTCGTGGCTTGTTATACTGATATCGATGCCAGGCATATCTTCTGCTTCCCATGCGAAGGTGTTGATATTTTTCTTCAAGAATGCCACGAGCTCTTCTTTGATCTTTCCATCTAACTCTGCTCCAATTTCTACACAGCGTTCGGGATGTTTGTTGTCGATGCAAACTGATATGACGGGGTCGCAGGTTGGTTTAGACACCCCTTCTTGGCGATCCACCGCGATTTGTAACTGCTATAACAGTTTGGAAAGCTCTTTCACCGGTTCTCTGTCGGTCTTCATCTTCTTGCGCTTTGAATTTGCCTTTGGATCAGTCACCGGGTTTCTGAGCTTGTGTGCGGCGAGAAAGCAGACGCGAGACTCTTTTTGATTTCCTCGAATAGTTTTCACGCCGTTTGGTGTAGGGAACTTGAGGCAAAGATGGTAGGTCGAAACGGCTGCGCGCATCGAGTTTAACCAGGGGGTCCCTACGATGACGTTGTAGATGGCCGGATGGTCAGCTACGGAGAACTCAACGATCTTTGTCACCTCGCCAGCTTGGACAGGCAGTTTGATTGTTTCGGTGGTCATGGTGGTTTCTCCAGAGAATCCCGTCAAGGGTTTGGGAGTAGACATCACTTCGGACAGGTCCACATTCATCCTTCTGAGAGTTTCGAGGAAGATTACGTCCATGGTGCTCCCAGTGTCTACCAATACGCGTGCTACATCGCAGTCGTTGATGATCAACTCGATCACGAGAGGGTCGTCATGAGGTCTGTCGATTCTGATCGTTTCTCTTTCCTCGAATGATATCACGTCGTTTGGAAACTTAGATGGTTTAGACCAGTTGATGCTGACGTCTGCCCTTCGCTGGAATGCTTTGATTGATGAGACGGTATCTGAGCAATAGTGGGATCCTCCCATTATCATGCTAATCCTTCTTCTGCTTGATCCGGAGGGTGGCGTTTCGTCATCCCTTCTATCGCGCTTGGTGTGATCTTCTTTTGTCAGATCGGGTTTGTATGTGTTTACGTCCATCTCGAAATCCTTGAGGCTGACATTTCCCCCAAGCTCACCGGCTGCTAATTTTTTAGCAAGCTTCAAGCCTAGAATTCGGCAGTTCGCGGTAGAATGCCCGTAGATGTGGTGGTGTTCGCAGTAGGCCGTCTCATCATAGGAGCTGTCGCTTTTGGTCCAAGTGCTCCATGAGCTTCTTCCACGGCCTCGGCCTCTCCTGCGACCGAATCCAGGAGCGTCGATTTGATAGTTATGAGCTCCTCGAAAGCCTCCTTCGTGCTGGATATAGCTGGAGCCTTGATTGTTCTTCCTAGTGTTGGAAGGGGCTGAAACTTGGGGAGAATGGTTCGTTGTCTTGGCCTTCCCGTACTTCTCAGTTAGGATTTTCATCTCTTCTTCTTCGGTGATGAAGTCTGCGGCTCGATGCATAGCGTCCTGTATCGTAGTGGGGGTGTTTAGCGCGATTTCTTTGCGAAAATCGGAATTGAACCAGAGTGCTCGCTTCAGGGCTAGTAGGGCTGCTTTGTCGCTCAGGCCTTCCACTTTTGACATAATAGCCTTGAACCTTCCAATGAAACTCCGGAGTGTTTCGTTCTGTCCTTGAGCTAAGGTCCACAGGTCGGCGTCAGACGTTCCGGGATCCATGAAGATGGAGTAATGTTTCAAGAATGCCGCAGATAGCTGGTTATAGCCATCGATGGAATTTCGCTCGAGTCTTGAGAACCACTGGAGCGCCGGTCCCTTAAGATGCTCCACGAAGAGAAGGCATTGTCCGGCGTCTCTCTCGTTTTCCTTGAAATTCGAGCATCCCATGGCAATAGCGAAGGCCGTCAGATGCTCCTTTGGATCGGTCTTTCCTTCATAGATCAGGATTTTCATCTTTCCAGGGTCTGGAATTCTCGTGCTAGTTATCCGTGCTGTGAACGGGGTGTTCTGTGCTTCCTCCAGTACACGATCTATCTCTGGCACCTTGCTAGTTGCTTTGTGCATCATGGATCGGACAGCTCTGATGTCAGCAGCCGCTCGATCCATATCTGCTCGCATCCTAGCCATCTCGTCTTTCTGGGCTCTGACTCCTGCTCGGCGCTCTTCGTTCATCCGTGCTTGCTCAGCCCAGAGTATGTTTTCCTCTTCCTCGGTCAGCTCTTGATCTCCTTCGGGATGGCCTCGTATCTTTCGGTTCGGGTTTGACCAGTTGCTAGGTGTTCAGGATTGTCATGGCTCTCCATGTTTTGCTCCATTCGGTTCTCCTCCTCCAGATTGATGATTGGTGCAGGCTCCTCTTCGATTGGCGTGTCGTCTGCCCCTTGGACTCTTGAGGCTAGGTTTGCTGAGCTTTGGTGTAGTGGTGGCAGTCTTCCTCGGGTCCTTGGTGGGTTGAGCGGAGTCGTGAAGTCCAGGGCCGTTGGGTTGAGACGCCTCCCGACTCGTCTTGCTAGATCCAGACCTGATCCCATGCCTCGGGTACGACTCGCCGTTGTGAGGGCCCTCAGCTCGCCCGTCATCGTGTTGTTCAGCTTATCTTGCTCCTCCACCTTTTTGAGTAGTGTCTCCAGCATGGCTTTCATCTCCGTGAGCGTTGTCAAAGTCTCCCCAGCGTCTGTGGATCGGTTCGCCTGATCCTCCACGCCGGCATTTCTGGTGTCAGCAGCGCTATCGTCTCCGTCATTGGTCATCGTCCTCAGATCGGTTTTGTGGTGGTTCTTCGGTGTAAGAAAATTTCAACAGCCCCCTCCTTCTAGCGCCAAATTGTGGGAGTATAAATCCACGCCAATTGAATTCGTTATGTCTTTTTGCGAGATCTGAAACTTCTGAGTAAAAACCACCAAAAACACAAACAGAGATCCAAAGATGGTTTTTTTTATTAAGCTGTTTAGAAAGCTTTTTCGTCAAAGAGCAAAAGTACAGAGTTCTGCAAGGTAAAAATTGCGGATCCCCTTTTCAGAGGGTATACATCAGTATATATACATCTTTAAGTCGGTTAAGTTAATGTCTAAAGAGATAAGGAAGATTTCCTAATTCCTCGGGATTTCCTTCTAGCGAAAACTATCATCGTCATGGGCTTCGACTCATGGGCTATCTTTGTCATCTCTTTTGTGGGCTTGAATTTGTGGGCTCGTTGTCTCAGCCCATTCTCTAGCCATGGTTCGCGGCTCGGGTGACACCATGGTTCACGGCTCGGGTGACACCACGGTTCACGGCTCGGGTGACGTACTATGGGTCGTGACCCCCGATCCATCTGTCGTACCATGGATCGGGGTATACGTCCCAGCTTCTTCACCGTGGGTCGTGACCCCCGATCCATCTGTCGTCCCATGGATCGGGGTACACGACCCAGTTTGCCTTGTCATGGTTCGGGATACCCGATCCAACTACTTCAATCACGGTTCGGGGTTTGGAACCAAACTTCCCTTCTCCTGGATCGGGGTACACCTTCCACGGTTAGGGGATCCGATCCGCCTGTTTTATGGCTAGGGAGACCCGATCCACCTACTTCACGATCAGGAGACCCGATCCATCTGCTTGGTCACGGATCGGGGCACATAACCCAACCTTCTCATGGATCGGGGTACCCGATCCCTTGCTCTGTCACGGATCGGGGTACACCTTTCACGGTTAGGGGACCCGATCCATCTGCTTCATGGCCAAGGACCCCGATCCAACTTCATCACGATCAGGGGACCCGATCCGTCTGCTTGGTCACGGATCGGGGCACATAACCCAACCTTCTCATGGATCGGGGTACCCGATCCCTTGCTCTGTCACGGATCGGGGTACACCTTTCACGGTTAGGGGACCCGATCCATCTGCTTCATGGCCAAGGACCCCGATCCAACTCCATCACGATCAGGGGACCCGATCCGTCTGCTTGGTCACGGATCGGGGCACATAACCCAACCTTCTCATGGATCGGGGTACCCGATCCCTTGCTCTGTCATGGATCGGGGTACACCTTTCACGGTTAGGGGACCCGATCCATCTACTTCATGGCCAAAGACCCGATCCACCTACTTCACGGTCAGGGGACCCGATCCATTCTGCTTCAAGGCTAAGGACCCGATCCACCTTCATGGTTAGGGGCTCAACTGCTGGTGCTTTTTCATACTTAGCCATTTTTTCCAATCGTTGATTCTCAAGAGGTGGAATCTGACCCCAACACTATCTTAGATGAGCAAAATACCTATTCGCAAATAAAGTTGGCTTAGTGATTTTGTGAACAATCGAACCAGAACCTTAATGCTTGTTTGAATTGTTTGAATTTGCAAAGAAATTTGGGATTCTAGGAATTAGACATAGATAATCTTCGCAGCGAAAGTTGGTTGATTTTACAGTTGTGTTTCGAATTCGAGAAAGGATCTACATAAAAATCCTAATGATCTTTTAGTCTACAAATCGGATTTACCTAAGAATTTCCCAAGGCCTAACATTTGTCTCATTGATTAAGACCCGCTTTCAACAAGTTTTCCAACCGATTTTCTTAAGTATTTTCGTTAGTCACATTATTCACTTACTTAGCTTGATTCGATACTGAGAATTTGCCGCGCAACATTAGGTCTCTAGGGATACGATAACCCTTTATGCTATAACTGCGATTATGTGCACTTGCAGAGATTTTTCTAGGGTAAAACTAGAGCTATCACAAGTTTTATTCCCAAGGTTCAGCAGTTCGCAGTTGAATGCCCGTGCATGTGATGGTATTTGCAGTAAGCATTTTCGTCATAAGAGCTTGGATTTTCTGTCCATGTATTCCACGAAGCTTTGCCTTGGCCTATTCCCACTTGATAGTTATGGGCTCCTCCGATATTGGGTTTCTCATGGTGTACATATCCAGTTCCTTGATTATTCTTCTGGTGAGGTGGTGGGTTCGGAGCTTGGAAGGAGCGACTTGTCATTTTTGCCACTCCATATTTCTGAGATAATACCTTCATCTCTTCTTCGTTGACTATGAAATTCGAGGCTCGGTGTAGCGCGTCCTGGATGGACGATGGCACATTCAAAGAGATTTCTTTTCAGAGCTCTGATTTGTACCACATCGACTTCTTTAATACGAGCAAGGCAGCCTTGTCGCTTACAACTTCGATCTTTGACATCACCGCCTTGAATCTTCCCATGAAATTTCATAGCGTCTCCATAGGCCCTTGAGTCAATGTCCAGAGGTCGGCATTGGAAGCTCCTCGATCCATAAACATGGAGTAATATTTTAGGAAAATGGCAGACAGCTGCTGGAAATCGTCAATGGAGTTCCGCTCGAGTCTGGAAAACCATTGGAGGGCTGCGCCTTTTAGATGCTCCATGAACTGGAGGCAGAAACTAGCATCTTTTTCCTTTTCCCTAAAATTGGCTCGGCCCATCGCAATGATGAACGCCGGTATATGCTCATTTGGGTCGGTGTTCCCTTCGTAAACCGGAACTTTGATCTTCCCGGCGTCGGAGACCCTCGCCTTGGTGATCCGAGTCGTAAACGACGTGTTATGCGCTTCTTCTAATACACAGTCAATCTCCGGGACTTTACTGGTTGTCTTGTACACCTGGATCAGACGGCTCTCACCTCGGCACTGGCACGATCCAAGGAGGCTCGGATTTCGTCTACCTCTTCTCTTTGGGCTCGGCTCGTTAATCTTGGTTCGTCACCGTATTGTGCCTGCTGGACCCAGAGAAGATTTTTTTCTTCTTCGGACAGGTTCCTGGCTAGTTCTGGGTTACCGTTGCTTCCACCGGTTTGGGTTCTTGCCATTGTCGAGGCGAGCTCTCCGTCAGCTGGATGCTCCATGTTGCGTTCTCCCTCTTCGTGACCCATCGCCGATTTGTTGATTACTCCGTGCTCCTAGGGTTGACTGAATTGGGTTCGTCATGTTTGGTCTGGTCGCCGTGGTAGGCTGCTCGTCAGATTGGTATGGTGGCGGCAATCCTCCTAGGGTTCTCGGTGCGTCACAAGGTGTTGAAAATTCAAGGGCTGTCGGGTTGAGGTTGAGTCTCCTTGCAGCTCTCCCGATCAGATTCACCATCGAGCCCAGGCTTCCGGTTCGTGGGTTTCGGGTTCGGCTCTCCGTCGTTAGTGCCTCCAGTCTCTCCGGTGTCGATCTGTTCATCTTGTCTTGCTCCTCTGCCTTCTTCAGCAGCGCGGCCAGCATGTTCTTCATCTCCGTGAGCATCTCCGAAGTGGCTTCGGTGTTTCCTGGCGGAAGGTCTGTCCTTTCCCCAGAGAGATCTACACCGGTATCCTTCGGGTCGTCGCCTCTCCTATCTCCTTCGTTGGTCATCTCTTCAGATCTCGTGCTTGATGATTCCAATGAGTCAGAAAGTCTAGTTTCCCACAGATGGCGCCAAATTGTGGGAGTCGAAACTCGCACAACTAAACTTGGTTAGGAAAAATTAGGGATTCGAAAACTTCTACTAACAGAAACACATGAACAGAGATCCAAAGATGGTTTTTTATTGATATGTTTAAGAGCTCCGTATACAGAGGTTGTTTAGAAAAACCTAAGTATTCTTGCTAAGTGAAAAGTTTTGGATCCTCTTTTTGGGAGAGATACATGCTTATTTTTACAAATCTAGGTCGGTTCGGACGCATCCTAAAACGATAAGGCAAAAAATTCTGAAATCTTCGCGGGTTTTCCTTTCTTCATGTTTATCTTTTTTTTTCCTCGGACTCTCTCTAAGTCGGTTGAACATCGTGGGCTTCCTGCTTTGTTCCTTCGCCTCGGCCCATCAAGTCATGGATATGTCACCTCAACCTGTTAAGGCCCATCGTGGCTCGTTGTGGAAGGGGGCCGAGCCCTACGGCTCATTGTGGAAGCGGGCCGAGCCCTACGGCTCGTTTTGGAAGCGGGCCGAGCCCTATGGCTTGTTGTGGAGAAAATCCAAAGCAACGGCTCGTCGTCTTTCCTAGTCGGAGGTACAGCTCATCGTCTCGCCTAGTCGAAGACACGGCTCGTCGTCTTGCCTAGCCAAAGACACGGCTCATCATCTTGCCTAGCCGAAGACACGGCTCGTCGTCTTGCCTAGCCGAAGACACGGCTCGTCATCTTGCCTAGCCGAAGACATGGCTCATTGTCTTGCTTTTTGGTCTGACTAGGTCTTTGTTTATACTTAGTCATTTTCACCTGTTGATTTTGGTGGGGTGAAACCCGACCCCAATATTCCCTGCTTAGTCCACCGTCGATTTTCCTCCAGAATAGAAATCTAGATTGGTGAAAAGACCGGCCGAAGGGAAGATCCTCAGTGGTGTAGGAGTCGAAGCTAGCGCCCAGGTCTGTAAGGTAGGTGGACATTCGAAAATCGCATGATTGGGTGTTTCATCGGCTGCTCCACACCTCGGGCAATAATTGTCACACCTCATCCCCTGGTGAATAAGGTTCTTGGTGACCGCCAAATGTCCTGTTAATATCTGCCAAATAAGATGGCGTATCTTATGAGGTGCTTTGACATTCTATGCTTGGGCTTGTAGGGTCTGGATACTTGGTTCCATATACCGAGGCTCCTATAATGGGTTTAGAAGATTCCTTGCCACCCAATATCCTGACTTAACGGTATATAATCATGTCTTGGTGTGTTGCCAGCAGAACTCATCCATGTGGAAAGTCTGACTGAGCAATAAACTTTGGATAAGTGGTATGTCCTCTGGGAAACAAATTCCCCCAGAATATCCACATCCCAATCCAGGGTTTTGTTTAGAGATCAAATCACTTACAGTCATGAGTGGGTGGACTACGGGAATCCTGGACCTGGCGGATCTAGCCCGGTATAGTGGCTATCCAAGGATCACCCCAAACTCTGGTATTAAGACCTGAGTATATCTTTTGTCGAATGCCTAGGGCTAGCTAAGGCTTTGCCGCTAATATGCTCTTCCAGCCATAGGAGGGGTTGTCTCCTGCGGCTGATCGTAGCGGGTTATTATACTTGTAATCCCCCCCCCCTTAGTACTTTGGCTAGTAATGAATCCAGGAACTGGAGGAGGCGCCATAGTTGTTTGGCAAGTAGTGCTAGATTAAACACATGGATCGCACGAAATCTAGCTCCGCCATGTATCTTGGAGACACACATCTTCTCCCATCCGCCCAATGGAGGCCGCAATGATTCGGGTTAGAAGACCACCAAAATTTAGCAATGGCGCTCGTTAATTTTCACAAATGTCCAAGGGAAGGAGGAAGCTCGACATGACGTATGTCGGAAGGGCCAAGGCTACTGCCTTGATTAATGTCTTTTCCTCGCTTTAGAGAGCAACTTGGAGGACCACGTGTTAAATCTTGTTTGGAGCCTATCTTTGATGAATGCAAATATTTTGCATTTGGAGCCGCTAAGGTCTTCCGGGATACCTAGATAGGTCCACATCCCCCCCCCCTCGGTGTGGATCTCGATGGTCCGCTTGATTTCCTCCTTCCTGGCCTATGGTACTTGTTTCCCGAAAAGCATCAGAGATTTATCTAGGTTTATGCATTGGCATGATGCCTTCTCGTAGAGGTTGAGGATCTCCATAATATGTCTACGCTCTTGAGTTTCCGCTTTATAGAAGAACAGACTTTCATCTGCAAAGAAAAAGTGGGAAACTGGTGGGCTCTCCCTTGCTACTCGCATCCCCGTTATATTTCCACTCTCTTCGGCACCCTTTAAAAGGCCAATAAGGGCTTCCGTACATAGGATGAAGATGAAGGGAGACAAAGGATCTCCCTGGCAAAGTCCTCTTTGAGGAAAAATGTTCCCTCGGGGTTGTCCATTGACAAGGATGTGATACGACATAGTCTTGATGCATTTCATGCTCCATCCAACCCACTTCTCAACGAACCCCATCTTCCGCAGAATGGCCTCAATAAAGTCTCATTCAACTCTATCATACACTTTACTCATATATGTCTTGATGGCCATACGCCTTACTTTACCCCCTGAATGAGTGCGTAAAGCGTGGAACAATTCTTGTGTTATGAGGATGTTATCTGTTATCAGTCTCCTTGCGACGAAGGCCGATTGGGTCTCTGATATAAGGATGGGCTAGAATTTCTTTAGTCTTTGGTAGAGCAGCTTGGAAATTATCTTGTAGCATACATTACACATGCTTATAGGTCGGAATTCCTTCATCTTATGTGGTCTGGCCTTCTTCGGTATGAGACAAATGTTGGTCTCATTTAGTCCCGACGCAATGGTGCCATCAGAGAGGAAGTTATTGGTCATCCTAGTTATATCCTCATTAACTATTCCCCAATATTTTTGGTAGAAAAGTGCAGTCATGCCGTCCGGCCCTGATGCTTTTTATGGGTGCATGGTGAAGAGGGTCCGCTTAACTTCCGATTCCGTAATCGGTTTCGTAAATTCAGCATTCATGGACTCTGTGATGGGTGTTTTGACGTGTGTTAGGGCTTCTGCAATCACTGAGGAATTAGACGTGTGGAAAATTTCCCTGAAATATTATGTGGCAATGGCCACTATTCCGTCCTCTGATTCCTCGAGCCGCCCTATTTGGTCTACCAGACGGGTAATACAATTCCGGGCACGTCGTTGTTTTGTTGTAGCGTGAAATTTTTTTGAGTTTCTATCTCCCTGGCGGAGCCCAAGGACTCTGCTTTTTTTATACCAAAACATTTCTTCTGCTCGTAAAGCCGCATGTAACTCTTTTGTAGCCTCTGTTATTTCTTCCGTAGTGGCATCATCACTCGCGCGAAAGGCGTAATCCTTATCTTTTAGTTTTGAGAGTCGGTATTCCGCGTTTGGGATGTTTTCTCTTCTCCATGTCCCGATCGCATGACGGCAGCTTGCTATCCTCGACATAATGTTGACATATGAATCAAAATGCGGGGATGACCATCTGCCCCTAATAGTCTGTTCAAAGCCTTCCATATCATTCCTTCTTTTATCAAAATAGAAAGCTTTATGAGCTCGAAAGTGCTTAGCTAGGATTTCTACCAATATGGGCCTATGGTCGGAGGCCCATAACCGGAGGTATTGAACAGAAGAGTGTGGAAGCCCCATGCCAATCTTTATTGTCTAGAGCTCGGTCTAGATGACAGCGAACACGTGTCCGACTTCTGTCTATGTTTCCAACCCATGACATGATGTTGCCCGTGCAAGGAAATTCTAACATTCCACAATCGTGGATCATTTTTCTGAAGCATCTGGCTTTGCTCTCCCTCCTTGTTTCTCATGGCGACCTGTTATCTCATTGAAATCTCCTACCATGAACCATGGTCCATTTCGGTTAACGGTAATCCGTGTTAGTCTTTTCCAAACCAAATCTCTGCGGTCGTACACCAGATCACCATAAACAAACGTGATAAATACTTTTACACCATCAATAGTTGCTTCTACATCAATCACGCGATTGTTTGAAAATAAGACATTAATTTGAAATTCATCCATACAAAATAGAGGTCAACCGCCACTTAACCCATGTGGCTTGACGGTGTACAACTTATCATAGCCTAGGTCTATTTGGATTCTTTGTAGGACAGTTTTTTTATTTTTTGTTTTTACGAGGAATAGTAATCATAGACTATACTTCTTGTGTATGTTCTCTAGGCGTCGAACCGTGAGATCATGAATACTTTGTTTATATAGAGTAAAAATGGACAATTTTCACTATACTTAGTGTGACATGGAATCCACATTTCCCATTCTTTAACGCCATTTATTTTCTAACATTTTATTAGGCTTTTTGTTAATGGTATAAAGGCCTAAATATATTTACCCGACCCGGTCGGTGATCCGAAACGCACAGCCCTCCCTATATTAGATACCAAAATATCTCTCTTCTTCCTCTTATTATTATTATTATTACTTTCTCGCCACCGAAACAGAAGTTGCAGATTTTATCCGAAGTTAGGGTTTCTGTTCGCTCTCTTCTCTCCGATAATCAGATCCTCGAAACCCTACTTTTCGGATCAGGTAAAATTGTCCTTCTTCTGTCCGCGTTTGTCATCTTCTTTAGCAGATTTGCAAATTGCCTCTTTCTCTTTCTTTGATTTCGGTAATTTCGAGGTGAAGTTTGTTTTCGTTGCCCGATCCACAATT
Source organism: Pseudoturritis turrita (assembly GCA_900406555.1). Classification (NCBI taxonomy): domain Eukaryota; kingdom Viridiplantae; phylum Streptophyta; class Magnoliopsida; order Brassicales; family Brassicaceae; genus Pseudoturritis; species Pseudoturritis turrita. The sequence continues at coordinate 736,733 of OVBL01000650.1, read as the reverse complement.
TTGGCATCTGTGATTTATTGTTTTCGTTCATCACCTGGGTAATTCGTTTTCGGTATGGCTAGTCGCCGAAGATCGCACGCGAGATTTTGTTTAGGATCCATCGGATTTGCTGCTGACTTTGAAAAAACAGATCTTGCTTTGATCTCCTCTGAAAATTATACGTCAAAGATTTTACTTGGTGGATTGATGTTTTCTCTTTACATAATTGAACTGGATCTGCTTAACTATCATCTTTGCTCATCCCAAATCTTCTGTTGCGGATGATAAATCTGGATATAGTTTCTAAGTTGGGGTTGTAGTTTCGAATCTGGTTTATATAATCTCTAAATGAATCACATAAGAATTGTGTGTTTTTATTGTTTGTTATCGTGTTATGTGTATTTCTCTATGCGTTTCCTGTGTTTCTCTAATCGTTATCTAAGACCCAAGTATTAGTCTTTCTGTTTAAATCGATTGTGGTTTTAACACTTTGATCTGAGTTTGCCAAATTCTTATGTGGCGTTGGCCTACTTGTTCAGGTCTCAGCTTCTCTGTCCTTTGCCCCTCAGATCAACAAAGTTTCATGTCTGAACTTGATTCTCAGGTCCCTACTGCCTTCGGTAAGCTCCAATTTTACCAAAACTTAGATCCATAATCCATCAAAATACCTCTGCATATCTGTCTCATAAGTCAATTTAGACTTATTTCAGATGTTTTGTAATAGTTTTGATATTTGGAACATTTGGGCTTTTGTAAAAACATTTTTAAAGTCTTCTTCAGGTTGTTGTTTGATGTATCTCATGTGGGAATAGATTGGAGCTAATCAATTTCTTTTTGGTTTTTTTTTTTTGCTCGCCTGCAGATCCGTTTGCTGATGCGAATGCTGAGGACTCCGGTGCAGGAACAAAGGAGTACGTTCACATCCGTGTCCAGCAGCGCAATGGTAGAAAAAGCTTGACAACGGTCCAGGGGCTGAAGAAAGAGTACAGCTACAGCAAGATACTTAAGGACCTCAAGAAAGAATTCTGCTGCAACGGAACTGTGGTTCAAGACCCGGAACTGGGACAGGTGCGTGTTTTAAACTCCATGGTGCATTGCTACTGTCTTTATATTTAGCATATTACAATCCTAATAATGCAACAAAGGGTTAAAGACGAGTTGCAAAGCTTAGCCGAGGGATTTTCAGCTTTTTTTTCAAGGATAGACCTGTCCTTTATATATGTGCTCTCCCTAGCTATTCTCCATGAGTTATGGTACTGTGCAAATGTGTAGGTTATTCAGCTTCAAGGTGACCAGAGGAAGAACGTCTCTACGTTCCTAGTCCAGGTAAAAATAACACTCTTTCACGAACAGGCTGACGAAAGGAATTTTGCTTGATCTTATTTCCCCTACTTTTCATGGAACAGGCTAGTCTTGTGAAGAAGGATAACATCAAGATCCATGGTTTCTGAGCTGCTTCGGTTGCATTGTCCCTGTTCTAGTGGATCTTTGCTATATCGTGACAGTTGTAAAACATATCTCCACCACTTTCCTCTTTGTTCTCTCTTGTTGCTGGTTTTTCGATTTAGCTTTGGTATGATACTAAGAGACTATCATCGTTTCCTTGGTTTGATTCCTGTTGTTACTTCTGTAATATGAGACTGTTAAGAATTCCCCATTAACTTTTGTCTCTTTCTCTGAATATCTTTCTTACCAAGATGGAGGATCACCTGCCCTTTTATCGTTTTATTATTATTCCTTTTCTGTGATTTGGAAGGATAAAATGATGGGATAGTTTTTCTCTTCGTAAAAAGTTTTTTTGTTGTGCAACCTGAATTTGGATCCGGAAAACAAAGACCGAGTGATTATAAGTTGCTGATGCAAGTGGTAGCTAACCCTGAAAGAGGGCCGATCATATATAGTCAAGAAGGCGAACTCATTTTCCCAAATTGGTTACATTCCAATTGTTGTTGAGGAGAAACAATTTAAAAAAAAACGAGAGGCTAATTCGTTTAAAGTTTAAAACAATTGAATTTGGGTATTGACCAGAGGCCTTGAAGACTCCGAAAGGTCGAGAGGGTCTGAAAGTAGGAAATTAACTCCGAAAGGGTCTTGTCGATCGCATTTTTCAGGTTAGATTGTGGAATAATCTCAATCGACACTCAATTCAATTTCGGTAATAAGAGATGGAAGAGATTTTGGCTGTGATAATCTCAATGATTCTGATAGCGGCGGTGATTCCCTTGTACTTGTGGAAACGTCGGGTAGATGGTAGATCACGGGAGGAGGATGAAGAACCGCGGCAGGTAATATTTGACCTAATCGTTGCGGAATGGATTGGAATTTGTTTGGATCTCTGAATTGATTCTCGTGAAATAAAAGGTTGAACCGCGTGAAAACGTTGTACCTGCTACTGGTGCCCGTAGAATGCGTCGGAGACCTGCAGCTTCTGGTGCTAGCTCTTCATCATCTAACGTTCAAGGTTTTTATTTCACACCTTCTCTTCTCTCTTTTCCTTGTTTATTTATGTATAATTGTTTGGGTTGGGTACATGTGAAAACAGAAAACATGAGCGGGAGTGAAGATGAAGACGAAGATGAAGCCGGTGGTAATCAAGCCAGAGCATCCAAGAGGAAAGAGAAGAAGCGACAAGAACGGGAAGCACAAAGACAGGTGACCAACAATCTCTTTCCCTATTCTATTACAAATTAGGATTAAGGATTACAAAAATCCTAGGAATTTCAGATTAGATTGTAACTCAAGGATTCTGAGCTCAGGTCACTGGATTGAGTTTTTTTTTTCTTCCATATTGTCTGGTAAAGGCTGAAGAAGCTACACGCGAGTCAAGGAATACAAAACAAGATTGGTATGCAGAAATGCGGAGGAAGAAGGATGACGAGCGCGAGGCAGAGGAGCGGAAGTTGGTGAGTCAATTCATTTCTCTCAGATTTCCTTCTGTTTAGGCTTCCTGATTCTGAATTGCTGGGCTTGACTAATTGTCACTTTGTTGTGTAGGAAGAAGAAGAAAAAGCACGACAAGCCAAGGAAGAAGAGGCGGCTGCGTTAGAGTTTGACAAATGGAAAGGGGAATTCTCAGTTGATGCTGAAGGCACTACAGAGGAAGTGCAGGGTGGAAATCAAGATTTGCTTTCAGAATTTGTTGAATACATAAAGGTATATCTTTGAGTAGTCCTTTAAAAAACACTTTCCTAATTTTCATTCTGCGAATAGAAACAAACTTAACGATCAAGTATAGATACAAATCACATATCAATGTCCAGAATGTTGAGCCTACCTTTTGCTGTGTGATGTGATTGCAGAAACAGAAATGTGTTCCACTTGAAGATCTGGCTGCAGAATTTAATCTACGAACTCAGGTATCATCTGGCTACCTATTCTAGGTGGAAATTAAATGTATCAACTTTTGTCATTGTTCTCAAGTCTGATTCGCTCTTTGTTTCTGTAGGAATGCATCAACAGGATCGCCTCTTTGGAGAGCATTGGTATTTTTCTCTCTATAAAAAGTAGCAAGCGTCTCATCTGGCAGTCTCTGATTATTTACTATGGGTATAGTAAACCCGAAGCAATATGTATAAGCAGATGAGACATTGATGACTGTGTGTACATGTGAAACCGTAATGGAACTCTTAATATCTGAACCTCTTCTTTTTTTTATTCAGGGCGGCTCTCGGGAGTTATGGATGATAGAGGAAAATACATTTACATATCAATGGAAGAGATGAATGCGGTTGCGGATTACATCAAGCGTCAAGGAAGAGTTAGTATCTCACATCTAGCAAGCAAGTCGAACCAGTTCATCGACTTGGAGCCCAAAGTACAACATCAGCTGACTGAAGAAATCAGCGGCATGGAAGAGATCTCGGTTTCTTAGTTGGTTATTTGCAGTGTCTCGGGTAAAATCGTTTGTCGAAAACAAGAGTTTCATAAAGCCTTAGTGACTCACTGCAACTTGCTGGTGTTTGGTCATAGACCTTCTTGTTCTGGTTTTACTAGTTTGAGAGATCCTTAGGCTTGCATCCATATGCAGTACATTAATTAATATTTACGATGCTGACTAAAATTAGTTCAAATATCGGAGATTCAGAATAAAATAAAAATTCGAAACACACATTATTAATAGCCGTGTGGTTAAATGTTCATGTAATCTAACCAAACACCTTCAATGATCTCAAGATGGAAAAATTCTTTGACTATTATTGTAGCCGTGATGATCAAATTCGAAACACATTATTAGTCAAAAGTATTTTCCGTCTTGTAGTTCGCTGTCCTGATCCAATTTTCGTCCACCCACCTTCAAACAAAATATACCAATCATGTGTAAAAAAAGATTTTGAAGTCTCAGTTTGTTCAATGTTTGCCAGTTTTGTGCTCATAAGGTGTTGGACAAAACTCTTGTGTGAGTGAGATCATATTAGCTTATCTTATTTAAAGGGGTTTTCAACACTTTGGTAACCAAGTACGGATTTATAAAGGTCGTATAAAGCTGATTGAGCAAAATGCTTGAACATTTTTGGAAGAACTGTTTTTTTAGACAGTGATTATGTGTGTTAGGGGTGGAATTATTATATGAGATCTGATCAGAGACCTAGTCCGATCCGCTCCAAAAATTCGGATATTTGAGGGTCCGAATCCGGATATCTTAATGTTTAGGCTGATATCCGGATATCCTAATGTTTCGGCTGATATCCGAACTTCGGATATTCGGGAAGCAATGTATCAGGATAGTTGTCACACGGATCCGGATCGAATCTGTTACACCGCTAAAGATTGTGCGTATAGAATTTCAAATCCAATTTTTTTTTTATAAAATGTATTAACAAAATGGTGGAATGACACTAGACACTAGCTCAACGGGTAGATGTGTTGCAGATTTATAAACAAAAATCCCGGTTTGAACCATCCAATTTGACATTGTAGACAGAATAAATAAAAAGGACCCCAAAATAAATTTAATCTTTGTTGAATTTGGTTGATACAATTTTGAAATGGTATAAAATATTTTCAAACTTGAAACATTTTTTTTTCAATTGTTTCGGTTCGGCTTAAGCAAATTTTCTTTTGCTACATTTTGTTCAGGTTGGCTGAACCAAATTTGCCAATAGTGTGCATTTTGCTATAATTATAAATTTAGGCTGTTATTATTATTTTTTACACAAACGCACTTCAAAAAATAGACAATATTATTTTCTGCTTTTATATTATTTTGTATTATCTCTGTTTTCTCCGGAGAAACAGGGAAAAACTAGAGGAAGAGAAACCGTTATGCTCTGCCTCTCTAATTCGCTTAAGCTTTTTGATCATCTCTCTTCTTCTCTTTTTTTTCCTCTTTCTTGCGTCCTAAGAAACTTGGGAACACGGTAGCGATGAAGATACGTTACGTCCGTTTAAACCTCCTACTCCTTCTTTTGCCTCTAATCAATCTTCTGTTTCCGACATTATCTCTGGCTCAAGACTACGGCGACGATGCCCCGAAGAAGGACACTCCTCCGCCAGGTCTGGTCCATTGCAACGGAGTTTACATGTCTTACAGCTCCGGCGGCCGCGAAAAGTTATATCCTCGCACCAAAAACGCCACGGCTCAAGCCTGGTCGTTCAAAGCAACGGCTATGATCGTGAACACAGGGATTGAAGAGGTCAAAGGTTGGCAAATGTTCGTAGGGTTTCACCACAGAGAGATCATCGTTTCCGCGACCGGAGCTGTCTCATCGGACGGTGACTTTCCTTACGATGCAAGCAACGGGACGACGTTTATCGGGTCTCCGAATACGGACCTAAAGACCTCGATCGAGACAGCTGGCGATTACACTCAGATCTCGACCAATATCGAGATAACTGGAACGCTTTTTGGCGGTAAAGCCACGGCTACGCCAATGCCGAAAACGATCAAGCTCACAAATGATGGATGGCAATGCCCTGCTGCTACTTCTAAAGGTAACAATGACCTAAAGCCCCTGGTTTCTTGTTCAGGAAGAAACAATCGGTTAAGACCGATTTTCAATTCGTTGGTTCTTGTTTTTTTCTCGGCAGGCGGAACAATGCAAGTTTGCTGCAAGAGGAACCCAAAGTTTAAAGCTAAAGAAAAGGCGAAAACCAAGTTCATGCCTAGAAAACGCGGCGACCTGAACATAATCTACGACATTCTTCAAGCCTACGGGAGCAACTACATGGCGCAGGTGAGTCACCTGATCCATCAGTTCTATCGATATAATAACCTCGAGAGAATAATATACATAAATAATCTAAATTGATTATTTTGGACAGGTGACTATAGACAACAATAGTCCATTGGGACGGTTAGACCATTGGAACTTGACATGGGAGTGGATGCGAGGCGAGTTCATATATTCGTTGCGTGGAGCCTACGCGGCTGAGAAGAATCCGTCGGAATGCTTACACAGCAAGGCGGGACAGTTCTACGGGGATCTAGACTTCTCTCAGGTCGCTAATTGCCAGAAGAAACCGATCATCAAAGATTTACCGGCTGAGCGTAAAGACGATAATGTCATGGGAAAATTGCCTTTCTGCTGCAAGAATGGCACTCTCTTGCCCACTCTCATGGATCCCTCTAAATCCAAAGCCATTTTCCAATTGCAGGTCCTAAAACCGACCATTCATAATGTTTCGTGACTAAATTTAAGGGTGTTCAATCTGAATCCTGGTTTGCCTTTAGGTTTTTTCTACCTTTTTAGCAAAATATTTTGATCAAATCAACTATTTAATTTTAATCAAATCTATTTTTCACTTTGAAAAAAGAAAAAACTGGTTTGTCCGAAATAAACCAATTCAACAAACTGTGACTCATTAGTCATTTTGGTTTTCAGATTAGTTTTTTCTGTTCGGTTTATCCGGATTGGACACCTCGTAGCGACTATTACAAGACATAAAATCCTGCTATAAAACGGTTTTGATGTTTGGTTCAGGTGTACAAGGTGCCACCAGATCAGAACAGGACAGCATTTTTCCCTCCTCAGCACTGGAAAATCGACGGTATAGTGAATCCGCAGTACAAATGCGGACCACCTATACGGGTGGACCCGACCGGGTTCCCTGATCCGAGCGGTCTCCAAGCCACCACTTATGCTATCGCCAGCTGGCAAGTCATCTGCAACATTACCAAGCCTAAACCACAAGCTGCACGTTGCTGCGTCTCTTTCTCGGCCTTCTACAACGACTCAGCCATTCCTTGCAACACTTGTGCTTGCGGTTGTGGGGATATCGATACCGACACTTGCAACGCCAATGCCCGACCGCTTCTCCTCCCTCCCGACACGCTATTGGTACCGTTTGATAACCGGACGCTCAAGGCAAAAGTATGGGCAAAGCAGAAACACATGGCTGTTCCAAAGAAGCTTCCTTGTCCTGACAACTGCGGAATCAGCTTAAACTGGCATGTCAACTCGGATTACGGTGATGGATGGTCCGCGCGGGTAACATTGTTTAATTGGGGAAATAATGCAGTTGAGGATTGGTTTGCGGCTGTGGATTTAGGCAAAGCTGGTTTAGGGTATGAGAATGTTTACTCCTTTAATGGGTCAAGAGTTCGGCCTAAGAACCAGACCATTTTCTTCCAAGGACTACGCGGTATGAACTACTTGATCGGTATCACAAACGGGTCGAATCCTGCTAGAGACCCGCAGGTTCCCGGGAAAATGCAGTCGGTTATATCGTTTAAAAAGCGGAATTTGGGGAGTTTGAATATCCCAGGAGGAGATGGATTCCCTAAGAGAGTTTTCTTCAACGGAGAGGAATGTGAGCTTCCTAAGTATTTCCCGAAAAAGAGTTCCGGGAAGAGATTATCCGGTATCCGATTCTTGCCCTCGATTCTCCTGGCGATCACAACGTTTCTTGCGATCACGAATCGGTTTTAAGCGGTTTGTAGGTGCCTTAGTTAATTATGTAAGTTGCTTTCTATTTAGCCATGATCAAGGACTTGAAGAGAAGGTTTATATAATCTCTAGTCAAAGTTTTGTTTGATCCAAGAAAACTTGTATCAATAATCCAAAAGAACTAATGCAGATCGATTCTCACTTAATACACTCTTGACCTTTCTGCAAATTGTAATTTGGTATCTTAGAAGATCCGATTATGCAAATTCATTGTTCATCATAAAAATATTTCCTCTGTTTTTTCTGGTTCTGGTAAAATAAACAGAAAAAATTTCAGAAACTATCCGAAACACTTCTCACTCCAAATTTCAAATATTTCGTCTTTGTAGAACACAAAATGGGCATTGTAAACTTAAAGAACAATCTCTTTCCTTGTTCTTTCTTTCCCTTGGGTAAATACAAAAAAGCACATCATGTTTTGTTCATACATAAATGCAACATTAACTTTTATGAACAGCTTACAAATTATGTTTTGTGTGTGTGAGTGTGTATGTGTGTTAACAGACTAACAGAGTAACTCAAGGCTCCAAGATTTTCCAGCTTACTTTCAAGCCAAGAATCCGTTAGAAAAATGATAGAGGAGGATCGTCAACATCTGACCGTCGTCGGTTTCTCCCCATATTTTTTTTGTATCAAACTGTGGAAATAGCAAATCAAAAAGGAAAAGCTTCTCATGATTCCGCGGGTTTAAGCCGCAGAATCATGAAATGTTCGCCAATGCTATTTCTTAGCCTGCAATAAGAGAGAAGACAGCAAAAGAGAGACTTTCAGGCAAGCAGTCCAACTTTGGTCAGAGAGAGACACAATCCCAGACAGATGAAAGAAAAACATAGAAATAACCTTTCTTAGATATTTCTTGTGAATTTTTATGGCTCCAGAACATGTTTTCTTGGCATCCAGGTTTCCAGTCATGTCGTTAAGTATCTAGGGACATTAAGGAAATGGGATGAGGAATAATTCACCCGAATGGGAAGTTAAAAGAAGATGTATGTTTAACCTTAACAACGTCATCAAGTCCGCGAGCTTCAGTCATTAGCTTTGAACTCTTGTCTTTCAAGACACTGGCCACTAGGAAAACCGATATAGGCAAAGGGCCTTCCGCACTTTTTCCTCCATTCTTCATGTTTTGCCTCTCATACTTTCCGCATTGGTTAATTGACTTCGGTTTACCATTGGACCCTGTGGTTTTCTCACTCCCCCATTTATGTGCCTCATATACATAATAGAGATCGGGGTCATACTCGAGGGCCCACATCATCTATGGGAACATGGTTTTGAGATCAATTCAAGGAAGAAGAAGACTATATACATAAGAGAGAAAGAGACACATGAATTACCTCCCAAAGGTACAAGGAGTCGCAAAACGAGAATTCTCTTCGGAATTGAACCATTAGCATCCGAATAGCAAAGAGATAGTCACCTCCACCCAATTTATCTGCATTGCAAGACCCAGAGCTCGTTTAACCGGTGAATATATATAGGCAAAGAAGTTGTAGTAGTAGTAGTTAGTACCTAGATGTTGGTGAAGTTTGGGGTCGATAATTTGAGTGATCGAAGCCAAATGAGTAAGTTGAGCTTCAACTCCAACAGATCTCCCAGTGCTGCGGAAATTTCCTCGCTTTTCAATTCGAAAAAAGAAAACATGTTTAATACAACCTGATTGCAGAGAAACAGATGTAAACAATCCATACCAAACACACAAATACTTTGAAAATACGTGTTAGGTAAGTACCAGTCGACGCATAAGCCGCTCAAAGCACCAAAACGCATCAGCTTCGTCTTCAAGAAGAATAATCATTGGGGAACAAAGATCACTCATTCCTGACCAGAGCAACAGCACATAGATCAGAAATAGTCAAGTAAAACTGGGTTTTGAACAAAGGATACAATGATATATATCACTCGGTTTTACCTTGGCAATACCCGACATCTTTGTCTATCCAGGCATAAACAGACAGAATATCCCAGAGCTTCGACAGATTCTCCTTTTTCTCGTAAAATACCAAAGCCCTGTCTGTACGGTTCACATCAAGACCTGAAAAGTATAGATTAAGCAACTGAGTGAACCGGGGAATATTCAGTTTTTTCTAGCCGGAGATAGAGGAAGCCATGATCAGTCACTAACCTATCTGGTGAAGTGAAAGCAGCCATTGAATAACTTTCTTATCGAGAGGTCCACGACTTGTGAGCTCTTTAAGGAAATCTGAACCATTTGAGTTTGTACCTGAGAGACCCACATGAATACTTCAAATGCCTATTACAAGTTTTTATAGAGTTCAATATTAGAAAATTCCGTTATGGAAAGGCAAGACTTACCTAAATTTATTTCTTGAAGTACAAGAGGATCATAGTTGGGTTGACCTTTTTCTGTAATTACAGGCGCGGTAATAAATTTTCCACTTCCAATGACAGGAAACATTTGCTTACACTCCTTCTTCCAAGAAGCATACTGCAATCTGAAGAAAGAGAAGTAGCAGTAAGATTGACAAAACTGAATTTAAGGTTTATATGGTGAATGAATAGGCATAACCATATTATCCCAAATGTGATGTATATAGAGGAAATAAGGAAAAAAAAAATCTACCTTCTGCGTTGTCGGGTTTGCTCTCTTTCTTCGAATGTGCTCATTGGGTCATAACAGCCGAGTAGGAATTCCCAGACTTCGCCTCTAATTGATGGATGGATTCCCTACAGATCAATTGTAAAGGAATTAAAGTAATACGAATGTCCCAGATTCAGAACAAATCAAGCCATAAATCAGTCTTTGCAAAGACTTTTCCAAACGAACATACCCCTCTTCGGATTCGTCTTAGAGTCTTGCCAATATCGAGAGACCCTTCTTGGACAAATGCTGCCTGCCATTTTCTTACACTTAGAGTTTTACCAGGCTGCACAAAACATCCGGTGTTGTCAGCAAAACCTTAATGGCCTCAACATGATGCAATTACCCATAACATATTATTTTATGACCACAAGAAATGGAATGATACAGGCTTTGCTGGCCTGTAATGTTAAGGTTACTTATTCAATCTGAGGTCCAACTTAGCGGCCAATCAAGCGCACAAGCAATGAGAACACACATTTCTTTATGTATCTTCTAAAGACATGAAGTTAGTAGAGTCGACAAGTTAACGCATCACAAGCTTTCAAATATCTTTCAGGAAAAAAGAGAAAATCAAACTTCACTAAACACAATCATGTTACTGAGAAAAGATCAAAAGAAATCAAGAATAGATCTGAGAAGATAAAAGACTGACAATGAGGCAAGAACTTGGAATCAAAGGAGAAATCAATCGCTAGTTAATAAAGGCAGGGAGGCAATCGATCTTGAAAATCATTTCTAACACGAAGAAGATAATTAGATAATCATAATCAACAATGTGTTTCGGGAAAAATAAATTGGAATCGAATCTGCAATCAAATAATCTAATCGTAACCACCAACAGAGACGACCCAATAAATCTAAGAAAAAAAAAAGGCAAAATCAGAGAGAAAATGAAACCTTGATTTTGAATCTGGTCTTGGGCACATCGGTGCACTCGGGACGAACTTGGTAGTAAGAATCCGCAGGCTCAGCTGTGCCTCCCCACATCAATGAAATTTCAACCAAATTTTCCCGGGAAAAATCCTAAAAGAGAAAAAGACAAAACCCAGAAAACAGAAGGGAAAAAAAAACAAACAATATACAGTGGATCGGGATCCCCCTTAAAACTCAAAAGGTGGATCAATGAAGAGTTTTTATATAATTTTTGTCGATATTTAGGAGAAAAAGATTGAGTTTTTAAGGGGGGGACCCAGCTTGGAGGTTAGTGGATTGGAGTCTCGAAAGACAGAAGAAACTTTGATGAAATTGGGTTTGTATAAGTTTCTTCTTCTAGATTGTGACTATAAATGAGAATCTTCTTTAGCTGGTCTCATCACAATAGCTGGTTGCCGCAAATAACGCACTTCTTCGATCCATCTCTCACGTTTTTAGGGAACGTTGCGAGAGTGTCTTATCGTTTTTACACCTTTTTTCCCCAAAATTGTCCACTTTCATTTTTCATCTTTTAAAAATCTTTTGGATTTTCGATTTTACTGTCACCTTTTTGTAAATACATTTATTTTGTAATAAAATAATTATTAAGAAATTACGAAAAGAGAAATTTATCTAATCTACCATAAATTTCAAAATCCTTTTAAAATATACCATAACTTCAAAATCTTTTTCAATTCTACCACATCCCAACTCCAAAAGACAAATTATCCACTCGGTCGTGTATTCGGGATACACATACATTTGGACGTTGAAATCTTCTTCTATTCCTGAAGTGAATTCGGTCACGTGGACGATAAATAATAGGTAGGAACAAATACAGATTTTGAAAATGTTACAATATTCTCGTCCACCAAATTTGAAAGACTCTTAATGCTTCATTAGTTATTCTCGTCCACCAAATTCTCTGTCATTCTCGTCCACCAATTAAATATACCACAATCTACCACCATTAAATGCTTCTTGTCATTTCAGTTCGTCCATGTCACCTCCTACACACCAACTCCCTGACACAAGCGCCTCCCCCTTCTTACACAGGGGCAAATCCGTCTTTCCAGCTCATGAACAGTGTCACTTGTGGTATGCATTGGAAAGGGTTTTCCTTTACGAAAACCAGTCATAAATCGGATGCAAATGATGAAAAAATATATAGGAATATTATAACGAAATGCTCACCTGAGAAGAATTTTGTAACGAATGCAACAACAGTGATAAAGCAGGGCAATAGTTTATCTGTATCACCTGAATTACCCGAAATTTACCGATATATTTTGAGTTCGTATATTAATCGGATAATAGTTGTTAGGTGTAATGGTTTTTAGGTATAAGCATGCCAATGGTTTACCTGAAAGTGTAAACCGTCATTCATTTTTGTGTTTATGATGCAGCGCATAATTAGGATAAACATGCATTATTTGTATTTTATCTATATTCTATATTCTATATTTTAGAATTTATCTTATTATTGTTAGGATTATCTTTTAAGAGGTTTTAATAGTTTTTAGGGTTTTGAACTTTCTTATAAATAACCTACTAAGACATAATGTATTATTCAAAAGTTGTTTAGATAATTAATAAAGAGCAAGAGTATTCGATATCCCTTGTTTTCGGTAGATCTATTGAGATCTCAACGAGTTCAAGAAGCAGGTCCCAAGCGAAGATTATCTCAAATCCCTTAGTTGGGATGGCAGGTTCCAATCGATTCGTTTGAATCCATTTGTTGAAATGTTTATCGTTTCTTCCGCTCTATCAGTTGGTATCAGAGCCAGGTTGTTGCACGAATCAAATTCTCAAAAGAATCTTCTTCAAAGATAAAGTCGCCAATGAGGATATCGTCTTCATAAATCTCTCTTTAGATCTTATGGTTCTCTTCTCTCTCGACAAAAGGAATTTCGTCCTCGAAAGTGTAGCAACTGCCAATCAGCATGACATCCGGAATCGGTCTTCGATTAAGAAATCAAAGGACATGCTCTGATACCAATTGATGGAGCAAAAACAACGATACATGGAGTTAAAGGAATCGACTGGGACATGCTGGCTCAACTAAGGGATTTAAGGGAATTCTTGCTTGAGAAATGTTTCTTGTTTGATGAACTTAATCAAATTAACATAAGGGATGAGAATACTCTTCTCAAAAGCATAAGCTTTTTTATTCAAAATCAACAACTTCATGAAACAATAAGTCTAAGAGGCTATTTATAAGAAAACCATAAAACCCTAGAAAATCATAATCCTAATTAAAATAGAAAAACTATTAAAATACATAAAATAAAAATAATACATAATTACTTTATTTCCAATTATGTGCTGCATCAGTTTCTCTTTTATTTTAGATGCGTTAAATTTTTAAATTTTTACATAGTTTTGTCAACTTTCAACGTTTCAGGCAACCAAAGAGGCAAAAATTTTAGTCATGTTGATTAATCGTTTCAGATTCTCAATCGATTGCATTGCGTTTCCGATGTTGTTTTTAAACAAACACTGCATTTTTAATGTGTAAATAAAATATACACGTTATTTTTTTAACAAATCAAAACATAAAATATCGATTTAGCGACAGGCGTTTAAGATTTTGACGGTGCTGTAGACGGAAGAGTGTTTTCGCTAACAAGTTTTTATTGATAGGTTTTTCATTAATAATTTAGTTTAAGGTATAAAATAGATTAGGTGATACTTGAGAAATTTTTCCATTAATAATTTAGTTGAGGGATTTAAAATAGATCAAAGGAAGGATTATGCTTCGATAATAATTTTAGATATTCGAAAAATGGGAAAACGGTCATTTTAATACCAAACTGTCCGTTTTGCGCTAAAACATATACCAACTTTTTAATGAGTCGAACAAAACACAAACTTAAGTTGACTGAACCAAATTAGATATAAAATTAGTCAACTTTAACACCCATTTAAAGGACGTTAAACTCTGTTTAATGTAGACGTTAAGGCTAAACAAAATAAAATAAAAACAAAAAAATAAGGCTAAATCCCCAAATCTATTTCTAAATCCCTAATTCCACCTATTATTTGTCAAAAAAATAAGTCATCAACATCAGATTCGTTTGTTGGTGATTCGAGAGAAGAGAGAAACAGAGGAGCAATCCCAATTACTGACTGATCCACCGGAGGAAGAATGGGTTTCTACAGCAGAGGCGGAGAAGACGAGTTTGAAGAGGCCATTGGAGAGAGAGATGAAAGATCAGAGATGTGAGAGAGATGGGAAAGAGAGCATCAATGCATCGTTTGGTTGAGGCCATGAGAGAGACGAAGATAGCGAGGCTGCAGCCGAAGGAGACGAAGACCAAGTCGAAGAATGTGAAGAAGAAGAGAAAGGTGACAGAGATCATATAGATTCTCGTTGCGGGAACGAGAAAATGATGTGAGAGAGTGAAGGTGTTGGGTACAAATCCATACTTAGATCTCTCGCGATTGTTGCTAATCGGTAAGTATCTGAGATCAATATTTGTGTTGTTCTTCTTCTTCGATTTCGATCTCTTCACCGTGCTTACAACCGGAGTCGTCACCGTCTCTTCCACAACCATTGCTTCTGATGGCTGACCTTGCTCCGTCTCTTCCTCTTCCTTCACGGCGATTGAAGTAAGAGAAGTTAGCTGCTTTTGCTTTTAGGTGGTGGGTCATCTTCCTCTTCGTCTACTTCGTCCACTTCCACTACGATTACTGGTTTTGGAAATTTAGGGTTATTTTCAGAGGAAGAAGCAGTTGGACCTTCTTTAGACAATGAGTCAGATTCGATATTCAATTCAGATCTGGGTCGATCACCATCCTTAGCTTCATCTGATTTTTCCAAAGCAACATCGATTTGTTCCTCGATTGCAGCGGATGATGACTCATGTGGCACCAAATCATCGATTTCAGAGTTTGTGATTTGCTTCTGCTGCTTCTTCGACTTTGGGATTTGCTTCTGCTTCTTCTTCTTTGGGATTTGATTGAAGAGAATCCATTAGAACAATTTTTTTTGTTTTTCTCTCTCACGGTAAATGGAGTTTAACGTCTCTTAAACGGGTGATAAAGTTAACTAATTTCATACATTGATTGAGTCAATTCAAGTTTGTGTATTGTTCGATTCATTAAAAAGTTGGTATATGTTTTGGTGCAAAACAGACAGTTTAATATTAAAAATGACCGTTTTGCCATTAGAAAATTCATAGTCTCGTATGGGCTTAATAATATTTGCGTAGGCCCAACCAAATACCCAACTTAAACGGCACCGTCTCGTTGCTTTATCATATTGGGCTTTTGGTTTTATTAAACCATTCATATATGCGTGCGCCTATTGGGGTGTTTATTTAAAATGTTAAGGCCCAAAATAGAAAATTTGGTATAAATGTTAGTATATATATATTCTCTTCAGCAAAACCCTAGACGCTTCTTCCTCAGCAGTCGCTCGTCCATTTATTTCCCTCGGAGCTTCGACCTTCCAAACTACCGGCGGCGAAAATGGTGAGAAATACTCTCTGCTTGAACTATGATCTCTGTTTGTTCGTCTGTGAAATACGCAGTTATCTTCTATTTTCTCATATTCATAGCACATTACATTTCTGATTCATTTCTTCTAGTTGTTTTTTGGGGATTAGGGTTTAGATGTCTTCATTCAAGCAGCGTTTATGTCTTTAACATTGACCAAGGTTTTAAGATTTCATGTTTGTTTGTGATTGTTTTAGGTTTTCAAGAGGTACGTCGAGATAGGAAGAGTGGCACTTGTGAACTACGGCGAGGATCATGGAAAGCTCGTCGTAATCGTCGACGTCGTTGACCAGAACAGAGTAAGTTGATTTGATTCGTATGTTAGGCAGATTTTTATCTCTTTCTCTTGAATGTATCGATGGGTTTCAACTATTTCAATACCAGATTGCGTCATGTTTCTTTGTTGGTTTCTGTATATTGTTTGGTAAAGGAAAATCTTGATTTAGATGGAGACTAGCTGCGAATTTGGTTCACAGATTTTTCATTCCTAAAGAAGTTGTGATATTGTGTGTTTCTGACATGGTTGTAATCACTATTTTGATTGGAGCCAATTGGTTTGCTGATTATTGGGTTGGTGCTGTATATTAGGCTCAATAATCACCATTACCTTTCCGTAGTGATTATTGAGCCTAATATACTGAACAAAGAGCTCTGAGTTGGTGCTATTAATTTGTCTAGGTTTTAGTTGAATTGTGAATTCTGGTTTCGCTCAGGAATTATTTGGCTAGAGGTTCTTATGGAATACTGTTTCTGTTCTCGTTGTTTAGGCGTTAGTGGATGCCCCTGATATGGAGAGGATCCAGATGAATTTCAAGAGGCTGTCTCTTACCGACATTGTGATTGAAATCAACCGAGTGCCAAAGAAGAAGGCTTTAATCGAGGCAATGGAAAAGGCTGGTGAGTGCTGTGCAATGTAATGTTGGAGTTTGTAAATGTTCCAATCTAAACGGGAATGTTTTCGCAGATGTGAAGAACAAGTGGGAGAAGAGCTCATGGGGTAGGAAGCTAATCGTGCAGAAACGTAGGGCTAACCTCAATGATTTTGATAGGTTCAAGATCATGTTGGCCAAAATCAAGGTCAGTGTGTTAAAATTGTCAGACTTTGAAAATTTTATGATCGTGTTTGTGTATGTTTAAACGGAAATGTTAATGGTTTGTTGGTTGTTTGCAGAGGGCTGGTGTTGTGAGGCAAGAGCTTGCAAAACTCAAAAAGGAGAGCACTGCCTGATCAAATTGAAAATTATCTGCAAATCTGTTTTTTTTTAATTTTGGATTGGTAATTAGTGTCTTTGCAGGTCTCAAGATCATTATCTACTCAATTATCGGATGTTAGTTTCAAGTTTGAAACCTTGTTTGAAAAACTTTTGTTGTTATATTTGATCTTTATTTCTCTTTGCTTTCTTATTGCGTCCTTTATTTTATCATGATTTTGTTAATTCCCCATCTTGAGCATAACAATATCTTGTCTCTTAAGATTAAAAAAAAGTGATAACAACATTCTCTTTCGTTAAATCTTGAACTCTTACGACTTTAATCTTGATTATGTTAATTCCCACCCCACCCTTAAGAATTACGACTTTAATCTTCGTTAAATCTTGAACTCTTACGAATTACGACTATAGAATTTATCTCTCTTGATTAAAAAAAAGTGATAACAATATCTTGTCTCTTAAGTGATAACAATATATATATATATATATATATATAACTCTTACGACTTATATATATACTAGATTAGGACCCGCGTAATACGCGGGGTTTTAATTATAACTTATTTATAAATGATAAAAAAAAATAAAGTAAAACGTGTCGGTAATCGATTAAATTTCATAAAGATAAAATTTATGAAAATGTAAGAAATATATGTTAAATCTTGTTGATGTAAATATTTAGATTTTGATTGTTACTCGCACACTTATTTTAGATGTTGATTAGTAACTTTGTTTCAAACTGAATTTCAACTCCACGTATTTCATCTCGCAATACAACCATGTATTTCATCTATAATATTAAAACCATATTTTTACTCCATGCATTCCTTGTCAATCAATAATACCCAAAATTTTCATATCAAAATAATATATGCATAATGCATTCTATCAAATTTATGTCTATATATGTCATTAGTGTTAAACAAATAGTAAGAAAATTAACAAAATATATTAGTAAATAAATTTAAAAGTATTAACAAAACATGTCGTAATCTCATGAATATCAATTTTTTATATGCCGCACTAATACTTTTAGAAATTGGAAATAATTTGTCTTATTTTCCTTTTTTAGTTTTTTATTTAGTATTCCCTTTTAATTTTTTAATAATATGTTTTATTTTCTTTTTTTGACTATTATTTCATTTTAGTAACACTACAATTATAAATAATTTGTCTTATTTTCTTTTTTTTAGTCTTTTTGATTTACTATTTCCTTTTAATTTTTTTTAATAACATGTCTTAATTTTTTTTAGACTATTATTTCCTTTTATTTACACTACACTTTGTTTTAAGAAATAAATAATGTAGAGAAAGAAAATTTATATTTTTATATTAATATATTGACACGTGTCACAATCTCAATTAAAATTAACACATGTCACGATCTGGTGAGTTACGATTTTGCCTACGTGTCACACTCATGTTGGGCAAAATTTAAAGTAAAATAGCTTTTATCGATTTGTGGAACTCTCGAATTCATGATTTGCTTGAATGATGTATTTTTTTTCTTTTCTTTCTCGATTAGTTATGACATTTTTTTTTTTTTTGTTTTTAAACGTATTGATATGAAACAAATTTTCCTTTTTTAATGGTATTTTTTTTTTTTTACAAATTTTCCCTTTTACCTTTTTTTAATAATATTTTTTACAAATTTTCCCATTTATCTTTATTTAATGACATTTTTTTTTACAAATTTTTCCAATGATGTATTTTTTTCCTTTCTTTCTCGATTAGTTATGGCATTTTTCTTTTTTTTGTTTTTAAACGTATTGACATGAAACAAATTTTCCTCTTTTTTAATGATATTTTTTACAAATTTTCTGTTTTACCTTTTTTTGATGACATTTTTTACAAATTTTCTTTTTACCTTTTTAGTGACATTTTGTTTACAAATTTTTTCTTTTTTTAATGACAATTTTTTTTACATAAGGACATTGACTTTTTTTGTTACATTAGGACATTTTTTTTTTGCGATGATGTATTATATTTTTATATTAATATATTGACACG
The DNA here is from genome assembly GCA_900406555.1 of Pseudoturritis turrita. Lineage (NCBI taxonomy): Eukaryota > Viridiplantae > Streptophyta > Magnoliopsida > Brassicales > Brassicaceae > Pseudoturritis > Pseudoturritis turrita. The sequence continues at coordinate 717,630 of OVBL01000650.1, read as the reverse complement.
TGTCACAATCTCAATTAAAATTAATACATGTTACGATCTGGTGAGTTACGATTTTGCCTACGTGTCACACTCACGTTGGGCCAAATTTAAAGTAAAATAGCTTTGATCGATTTGTGGAACTTTCGAATTCATGATTTGCTTGAATGATGTATTTTTTTCTTTTCTTTCTCGATTAGTTATGACATTTTTCATTTTTTTGTTTTTGAACGTATTGACATGAAACAAATTTTCCTTTTTAATGATATTTTTTTTTTACAAATTTTTTCTTTTACATTTTTTTTAATAACATTTTTTACCAATTTTCCCATTTACCTTTATTTAATGACATTTTTTTTATTTGCTTGAATGATATTTTTTCTTTCTTTCTCGATTAGTTATGACATTTTTCCTTTTTTATTTTTAAACGTATTGACATAAAACAAATTTTCCTTTTTAATGATTTTTTTTTTACAAATTTTCTCTTTTACTTTTTTTTAATAACAGTTTTTACAAATTTTCTCATTTACTTTTATTTAATGACATTTTTTTTTACAAATTTTTCCAATTATGTAATTTTTTTCCTTTCTTTCTCGATTAGTTATAGCATTTTTTCTTTTTTTTTGTTTTTAAACGTATTGACATGAAACAAATTTTTTCTCCTTTTTAATGATATTTTTTATAAATTTTCTCTTTTATCTTTGTTAATAACATTTTTTTACAAATTTTCCTTTTACCTTTTTAATGACATTTTGTTTACAAATTTTTCTTTTTTTTAATGATAATTTTTTTTATAGAAGGACATTGACTTTTTACCCATTTTTTAATAACATTTTTTACAAATTTTTCCATTTGCCTTTATTTAATGACATTTTTTTTACAAATTTGTTTAATGATGTATTTTTTTTCTTTTCTTTCTCGATTAGTTATGGCATTTTTTATTTTTTTGTTTTTAAACGTATTGACATGAAACAAATTTTTTCTCTTTTTTAATGATATTTTTTACAAATTTTCTCTTTTAGTTTTTTTAAGTGACATTTTTTACAAATTTTTCTTTCACCTTTTTAGTGATATTTTGTTTACAAATTTTTCTTTTTTTTAATGACAATTTTTTGTACAGAAGGACATTGATTTTTTTTTGGTTACGTTAGGACATTTGTTTTTTGGGATGATGTATTTTTCTTTTAATTTTTAGATAAAAAGAAATATTATTTAAATTAAAATTAACTTTATACGTTAGTATATTAACACGTGTTATCATCTCAATTAAAATGACACATGTCACGATCTAATGAGTTATAATTTTGAGTGCATTTTCCTTTATATAATAAAATATATATATATATAAAATCTTGATGAATTGAATCTCATATTTCTATTTGAATTAAGTTTACTCATTTTTTAAATCATATATAACATTTTTTGAATAAACATATTATATTTCTACCGATCGATCGGATGCCACATGTCACAATTTTTAAAACAAATTAATGAAAATAAAATTTTAACTTTTTTGCAATCTAATTCAAAAATATAATAATATTATGTTTTCTTAAATAGATAAAACTATTTTGACACGTGTCAAAATTTTATCAATCGGATGCCACATGTCACGATCGTGTTAATTACAATTAATATATATCTTATTATATAAAGGAGAATGCACTCAAAATTATAACTCATTAGATAGTGACATGTGTCATTTTAATTAAGATGATGGCACATGTTAATATACTAACGTATAAAGTTAATTTTAATTTAAATAATATTTCATTTTTATCTAAAAGTTAAAAGAAAAATACATCATCGCAAAAAAAAAAAGTCCTAACGTAACAAAAAAAGTCAATGTCCTTCTCTAAAAAAAATTGTCATTAAAAAATGGAAAATTTGTAAACAAAATGTCACTAAAAAGGTAAAAGAAAAATTTGTAAAAAATGTCATTTAAAGAAGGTAAAAGAGAAAATTTGTAAAAAATATCATTAAAAAAGAGGAAAAATTTGTTTCATGTCAATACGTTTAAAAAGAAAAAAAAGAAAAATGTCATAACTAATCGAGAAAGAAAGGAAAAAAAATACATTATTGGAAAAATTTGTAAAAAAAAAGTCATTAAATAAAGATAAATGAGAAAATTTGTAAAAAATGTTATTAAAGAAAGGTAAAAAGGAAAATTTGTAAAAAAAAAATACCATTAAAAAATGAAATTTTTTTTCATGTCAATACGTTTAAAAACAAAAAAAGGAAAAATGTCATAACTAATTGAGAAAGAAAAGAAAAAAAAATACATCATTCAAGCAAATCATGAACTCGAGAGTTCCACAAATCGATCAAAGCTATTTTACTTTAAATTTTGCCCAACGTGAGTGTGACACGTAGGCAAAATCGTAACTCACCAGATTGTGACATGTGTTAGTTTTAATTGAGATTGTGACACGTGTCAATATATTAATATAAAAATATAAATTTTCTTTCTCTACATTATTTATTTCTTAAATCAAAGTGTAGTGTAACTAAAAGGAAATAATAATTTAAACAAAAATAAGACATGTTATTAAAAAAAATTAAAAGGAAATAGTAAATAAAAAAGATTAAAAAAAGGAAAATAAGACAAATTATTTATAATTGTAGTGTAACTAAAATGAAATAATAGTCAAAAAAGAAAATAAGACATATTATTAAAAAATTAAAAGGGAATACTAAATTAAAAAACTAAAAAAGGAAAATAAGACAAATTATTTCCAATTTCTAAAAGTATTAGTGCGGCATATAAAAAATTGATATTCATGAGATTACAACATGTTTTGTTAATACTTTTAAATTTATTTACTAATATATTTTGTTAATTTTCTTACTATTTGTTTAACACTAATGACATATATAGACATAAATTTGATATAATGCATTATGCATATATTATTTTGATATGAAAATTTTGGGTATTATTGATTGACAAGGAATGCATGGAGTAAAAATATGGTTTTAATATTATGGATGAAATACATGAGTTGTATTGCGAGATGAAATACGTGGAGTTGAAATTCAGTTTGAAACAAAGTTACTAATCAACATCTAAAATAAGTGTGCGAGTAACAATCAAAATCTAAATATTTACATCAACAAGATTTAACATATATTTCTTACATTTTCATAAATTTTATCTTTATGAAATTTAATCGATTACCGGTACGTTTTACTTTATTTTTTATCATTTATATATACTAGATTAGGATCCGCGTAATACGCGGAGTTTTAGTTATAACTTATATATAAATAATAGATTATGACCCGCGTAATAGGCGGGATTTTAATTATAACTTATTTATAAATGATAAAAAAAAAGTGAAACACCTATTGTCGGTGAGCGATTAAATTTAATAAAGAAACTTTATGGAAATGTAAAAAATATATGTTAAACCTTGCTGATGTAAATATTTAGATTTTGATTGGTTATTCGCACACTTATTTTGGATGTTGATTAGTAACTTTGCTTCAAACTGGATTTCAACTCCAAATATTTCATCTCGCAATACAACTCATCTACTTCTTCCATCATATTAAAACCATATTTTTACTCCATGCATTTCTTGTCAATCAGTAATACCCAAAAATTTCGTATCAAAATAATAAATGCATAATGCATTCAATCAAATTTATTTCTATATATGTCATTAGTATTAAACAAATAATAAGAAAATTAACAAAACATATTAGCAAAGAAATTAAAAATATTATAAAAAAATATATAAAAATTATATCAAAAATAAAATTTTGACACATGTAGTAATCTCATGAATATCAATTTTTTCATACGTCACACTAATATTTTTATAAATTGGAAATAATTTGTCTTATTTTCCTCTTTTTAGTCTTTTTGATTTACTATTTCTTTTTAATTTTTTTATAATATGTCTGTTTTTTTCTATTATTTCATTTTAATTACACTACAATTAGAAATAATTTGTCTTATTTTTCCTTTTTAGTCTTTTTGATTTACTATTTCTTTTTAATTTTTTTAATAATATGTCTTAATTTTTTTTTAGACTATTATTTCCTTTTAGTTACACTACAATTTAATTTAAGAAATAAATAAGGTAGAAAAAAAATTATATTTTTTATATTAATATATTGACACGTGTCACAATCTCAATTATAAATTAACACATATCAAGATCTGGTGAGTTACGATTTTGCCTACGTGTCACGCTCAAATTGAGCGGATCCTGCTTTATATAATAAGATAATAATTTTCTAAATCAATGTTGTTCTTGAATTTCCATCGTCTGTTCATTAATTTGTCACATGATAAACATTGTGCCTCTATCTTCTCCAAACCTTCTTCTTCGTGGTTTTCTCCATCACAAATTTTTATTGGGACGGTTCCATCACAAATCATCTACTTCTTCCATCATATTAAAACCATATTTTTACTCCATGTATTTATTGTCAATCAATAATAAGCAAAATTTTCATATCAAAATAATATATATGCATGCTATCAAATTTATGTCTATATATGTCATTAGTATTAAACAAATAGTAAGAAAATTAACAAAACATATTAGAAAAGAAATTAAAAATTATTGTAAAAATATATGGATATCATATAAAAATTAAAATTTTCACACATGTCGTAATCTCATGAATATCAATTTTTTCATATGTCACACTAATACTTTTAGAAATTGGAAATAATTTTTCTTATTTTTCTTTTTTAGTCTTTTTGATTTACTATTTCTTTTTAATTTTTTAATTATACGACTTATTTTCTTTTTTTGACTATTATTTCCTTTTAATTACAATACAATTAGAAATAATTTGTCTTATTTTCTTTTTTTAGTCTTTTTGATTTACTATTTCCTTCTATTATTTTTAAATAATATGTCCTATTTTCTTTTTTTAGACTATTATTTCCTTTTAGTTACACTACAATTTGATTTAAGAAATAAATAATGTAGAAAAGGAAAATTTATATTTTTTATATTAATATATTGACACGTGTCACAATCTCAATTAAAATTAACACATGTCACGATCTGATGAGTTACGATTTTACCTACGTGTCACGACACATGTCACGATCTGGTGAGTTACGATTTTGTCTACGTGTTACACTCACGTTGAGCAAAATTTAAAGTAAAATAGCTTTGATCGATTTGTGGAACCTCACGAATTCATGATTTGCTTGTTTTAAAGTTGATTAAGAGTATAAAGACTGAGCACACAATTAAATTTCTGACGTTGTAGATGTTATTATATAGAGTTTGGTCTGTCAATATGCATGTGAACATATACGTAAGAAATATGGCACTGTGTCTTTTTTTTTTAATGTAATGGCATATTTTTGTTGAATATAATGGCATCTATACTTCTCCCCCCCCCCCCCCCCCCCTTTTTTGAATAGTTTATTTTGGCATTTTTCATTTTTTTTGTTTTTTAAACGTATTGACATGAAACAAATTTTCTTTTTTTTAATGAATTTTTTTTTTGACGGTAGGACATTGATTTTTTTTTTTTACGTTAGGACACTTGCCTTATTTTTTCTCAATGATGTATTTTTTTTATTTCTTTCTCGATTAGTTATGGTTTTATTTTTATTTTTATTTTTAAACGTATTGACATGAAACAAATTTTTTTTTATTGATATTTTTTCCTACAAATTTTCCTTTTTACTTTTTTTTAATGACAGTTTTTACAAATTTTCCCTTTTACCTTTTTAATGACATTTTTTTTACAAATTATTGGGTATTTTTTTCCTTTTCTTTCTCGATTAGTTATGGCATTTTTTCTTTTTTTTTAATTTTTAAACGTATTGACATAAAACAAATTTTTTCTTTTTTTTAATTATATTTTTTACAAATTTTTTCTTTTATCTTTTTTTAATGATATTTAAGTTAACACGATAATATAATATACATTAGTATATTAACACGTGTCATCATCTCAATTAAAATGACACATGTCACGATCTGATGAGTTATAATTTTGAGCGCATTATGGGGTTAAGAGAGATAAATTCTAATTGGATTAGAAATTATAATTCCCTATAAAAGGGGCTTAGCCCACGTAAACAAGAAGAAGATTAAGTCCAATCCAATTTGGAATTGGATTAGTGTAGGCCCACGTAAGACCATGAATAAGTCAACGTGCAAAAACCTAATTGGACTTGGTTTTATAAACATGTATATATATATTAGAGTCTAATCGATAGACAGTGAAGCTCGCTTACGTAATTCTTTTTTGTGAAAGAATAGTTTACGTGAGATAGTTCTAAAACCCTAGAAAAAAAGACAATTCGTGTGTGACGGATTCTTTTGAATTCAAGAAAGAATCTTGGCAGTATTAGCATACTGCGTCTGATCCAGTTTGTGTGAGTGTGGATATTAGTAGAAGCACGACACTTGGAATGCTAAACAACTTCGAATCGTTTGGTTCATCGTTCCACTGCAAAATATCCAGGTATATTCAAGATCATATGTTCTAGATTTAATTCAGTATTTGCATGAATCTTGGCAATTAAATTCGTAATTAGTATTTATAAATTATTATAAACCGGTACGAATTCCAACAGTGGTAACACTACTTGCATAATATTGATTTTGATCTAGTTAAATATATATGATATATATGAAGATTATGATTTGTTTGATGATTTAAATTATGAAAATTTAGTTTCATGTTCACGTTTAAGTTTCCGTTATTAAAATATATACATAAGATGTATATGTTGCTATTCTTGTTTATTACATGTTATTAATGATTTAAATACGAATGCAATCCAGTTCGTGTTAAATAAAATAAATGTAAGGGATAGTGATCTTCTGGAAAAATCAAAAAAATTGTTAGTTGATGATCACGTTTTGGGTGATATTCGTTGAATATCCAAAATTGTTAGTTGATGATCCTACAATGGTGTCATTTATTTTTAAAATTATAGAATATTTCATAAATATAATCTTTTCAAATATTCTTTAACTAAATGGTAAGAAGTTATTTAAGATTTGATAGATATCATCTATGTATAATTTTTTTTAACAAAACTAAATAAGAAAATAAACTTCTTAAAACAAAGTTTTTTAAAAACACAAAATAAAGAAAATTTTAAAATACGAATTTTACATAAATGAAGAATTAAACTTCCTAAAATAAGAAATTGAAAAATACGGAAATAAAAAAATAAATTTATAAGAATATGAAAATACTTATAAACTGTACTTTAATCGATAAATGAATAATTATCAGATTTTAAACAGAAAATAAACTTCATGAAATAACAAAATTTCAAAATATATGAACTTATTTAAATAAGTAAATAAACTTCTTAAGATAAAGAAAATTTTGAAAATCTGGATTCAAATAAATAATCAAATAATTATTATTAACATAAATAAGAAAATAAAATTATTAAATATTAAAAAAAAATTCAAATAAATAAGAAAATAAATTTTCTAAAATAAAAATTTGAAAAATACAAAATAATAAAATAAACTACCAAAAAACGGAAATAGAAAACTCTATTCTGGAATATAATGACACAATTAAAAAACTAAAATTAAAATTATTCCCTACAAAAAATATTAAAATGAATAAGATTATTCCTTACGATTGTGTCATAAATATTAACCGATCCTACAATGGTGTCATTTATTTTTAAATTTATAGAATATTCCATAAATATAATCCTTTCAAATATTTTTTAACTAAATAGTAAGAAGTTATTTAAGATTTGATAAATATCATTTATGTATAAATTTCTTAACAAAACTAAATAAAAAAATAAACTTCTTAAAATAAAGTTTTTTAAAAACACAAAATAAAGAAAATTTTAAAAAACGAATTTTACATAAATAAGAAAATAAACTTCCTAAAATAAGAAATTGAAAAATACCGAAATAAAGAAATAAATTTATAAGAATATGAAAATACTTATAAACTGTACTTTGGAATATATACGGAAATAAGGAAAAAAAAATTTAAGAATACTAAAATATTACTAAATTGTACTTTAGAATATAATTACATAGATTGGCATTTTCGTTAATACTGCTTTTTAAATCCAACTAAAATATTAAATAAATAATCACATAATGCCCAAATCTTCAAGAATATTGTTATGAACCAAAACAAGAGAATTAGAGATTTGTTTTAATTATTGCGGATTTTTACATATTGAAATTTGACAAAAAAATATAATACATAAAGCTATGAAGTTTCATGGGATTTGTCCAACTAATAAGTGATTTTATCAAATTTTAAAGTATTTGATTTATATTTTTGCATGACTCATCTCAAGTATCATTTTATTGGTAAAAAGTCATTGTTTTGTTTCTAAATTCAAGTATTAACTAATCAAATTGATCCAAAATCTATAACAAAACTTTCGAATTTCAAATTTATTTTCAGCATTACTATATCTTTCTTAACACATAATTCCAAATAGAAGTACAAAAAAAAAAAGGGAAGAAAAGTCAGATTACAAAGAAAAATAAAAAGATGGTGAAGAAGTGTAAAATGTAAGATATGAAGAAAAAAAGTTATGAATTTGTACCAATTTTTTTTTTCAAATTCTAAGACACAAAGTATGTTATTTTTTTTTTAAAATGTTAACAATATGTATGACACAGATAAAGTATTTTAATATGAGATAATAAGCACACAATAAAAGATGGTAAAGAAATGGAAAATATAAGAGATGAAAAAGAAAAAAAACGTTATGAATCTATACCAAATAATTTCTTCGAACTCTAAGATACAAAGTATGTTATTATTTTTTTTAAATTTATTTACAATATGTATGACACGGATAAAGTATTTTATTATGAGATAGTAAACATGTATCCAAAAATATTTTCAATAAAAATCGAAAAAATGATTTATACCATCTCAAGCAAAATATCAAACTTCTTTAAATTTATTTTTAAATTATTATACCAGCGTATATCGTGGGAAGTCACCTAGTATATAAGATACTAGATATGATGAGCGAGAGCGCATGAGTAAGATTCCATATGCTTCGGCTATAGGATCTATCATGTATAGCATGCTCTGCACTCGCCCAGATGTTGCATGTGCTTTAAGCATGACGAGCAGATACCAGTCTGATCTAGGTGAAAGTCACTGGATAGTAGTCAAGAACATCCTTAAGTACTTGAGAAGAACTAAGGATAAGTTCTTGGTCTATGGAGGAAGTGAGGAACTTGTTGTGAGTAGTTACACAGATGCCAGCTTTCAGATAGACAAAGATGATTTCTGATCACAGTCTGGATTTGTCTTTTGCCTTCATGGAGGAGAAGTGAGCTGGAAGAGCTCTAAGCAGAGCACTGTGGCAGACTAGACAACTGAGGCTGAGTATATAGCTGCTTCTGAAGCAGCTAAGGAGGCTGTTTGGATCAGGAAGTTCATTACTGAGCTTGGTGTAATTCCTAGTATTTATTGTGATAACAATGGAGCAATCGCACAAGCAAAAGAACCTAGATCCCACCAGAAATCCAAACACATACAAAGGCGATATCACCTAATTCGAGAGATTATTGATAGAGGAGATGTAAAGATTAGCAGAGTTCCAACAGATGCAAATGTTGCTGATCCTTTTACAAAACCTCTTCTGTAGCCTAAGCATGAGAGTCATACTGCTGCAATCGGCATTAGATTTATTAAGATATAATCTTAATTCTAGTGGAATGTTTTTCTTTTATGATATGATGTTCATGTATACATACATTTGATTTTATTATCAGATTAATGAAATTTGTTTCAATATTATTTTATTATTGGATGATTAAATAATAGTCCCAAAATAATTTATATCATTCTTATAGATCATCAAGTACGTGACTTGATCATGAAACCCTATAAGTGGAAGATGGTATAAATTATTAAGGTTCCTAGTCAATGTTATTAAGATGGGACATTAATAACTATAAATGACTAGTATGTGAGGTGACTGATGACTATGTTTCGTGAAGTCATTGATATGTGGTATTAAGTCAATCACATATATATGTGTTGGTGAACACAGTATTGGACTGACCCGCTATGAGAACTCTACAAGATTGTTATATGAGTGTCATAAGAGTTTCTCATCGCAACTATAGAGTATAGTCCTTTGAACTGAGTACGTCGTGATTTCTTACACATAGATTGGTCCACTTTGACTTTGTCAAACGTCAACCGTAAAAGGTGATTATAATGACATTGATTGGACGTGCTATGAACTGTGTAAAGGAACATGGATGGTATAAGATGAGATTTGTCCCTCCTATATAACAGGAAATAAATATCTCTGGGCCTATCAAAGATTTGATACTGAAAACTCGTGGAAATTCTAAAACGAGGTGAATGTCAGTCGTTTGTTTTGATCAGTATAAATCAGAGTTCGATAAACATGATTTGGCTTGATGAGGATGACACAGTTTCTTGCCTTATGCTCAGATCGAGATATAGAGACAAAAGGATTATCGGAATAGATGATTCCAGTACAAGTGGGAGATTATTGGGAATGTCCTGAAATCATTTGTACTTTACTCTAGTTAAAAGTTGTAATGTCGAGGTTTGACAATCATATAATATTAGGTGGTTATAATGTTTTGCTAGAGACCGCTTATAATCTATGGATCTGAAAGCCCATTATTAATATTATATGATCCTATAGGGTCATACACCTAAGCAGATTGGATCAAAAGTAATTGAGCCAAATAGAGATTAGTCCAATTCTTAATATTAAATGGATTAGAGATTTCTTATATATATATATATGATATATAAAAGAAATTAATATATATATATATATATATATATATATATATACATGTGGGATAAGAGAGATAAATCCTAATTGGATTAGGAATTATAATTCACCTATAAAAGAAAGAGGTGAAGAAAAAAAATGAAAAAATGGTGAAACACGAGGATTTCCCAGGAGGTCACCGATCTTAGTACTACTCTCGCCCAAGAGAGCTTAACTGCAGAGTTCTGATGGAATCCAGTGCAATAGTGCTAGTATGATTGCACCCGTTAGTACATGTCTTGCAATTGCATATATCCTTTATTCTGTGATCTTTTAAAATAGTTCGGAGGGGTCCCACTGGACACATGGGCATGTCCGGACAACTTAAACATACATAGATAGGATGAAACCTTCGAATCTAGCGGATACACATAGTAGTGATTCGAAAATACGACGTATTTATAAAGAAAGAGGTGAGGAAAAAATGAAAAAGGGGTGCAACAGAAGGACTTCCAGGAGGTCACCCATCCAAGTACTACTCTCTCCCAAGCGTGTTTAACTGCGGAGTTCTGATGGGATCCAGTGCATTAGTGCTAGTATAATCGCACCCGTTAGTACATGTCATGCAATTGCATATATCCTTTATTTTTTTATCTTTTAAAATAGTTCGGCATGGGTCCCACAGGACACAGTGCCATGTCCGGACAACTTGTACATAAAGAGATAGGATGAAACCTTAGAATCTAGCGGATACACATAGTGGTGATTCGAAAATACGATGTATTTATAAAGAAAGAGTTGAGGAAAAAAACAATGAAAAAGGGGTGCAACACGAGGACTTCCAAGAGGTCACCCATCCTAGTACTGCTCTCGCCCAAGCATGCTTAACTGCGGAGTTCTGATGGGATCTAGTGCATTACTGCTAGTATGATTGCACCCGTTAGTACATATCTTGCAATTGCATATATCTTTTATTTTGTGATCTTTTAAAATAATTCGGTGTGGGCCCCACATGACACATGGGCATGTCCGGACAACTTGAACATACAGAGATAGGATGAAACCTTCGAGTGGATACACATAGTGGTGATTCGAAAATACGACGTATTTATAAAGAAAGAGGTGAGGAAAAAATGAAAAAGAGGGGTGCAACACGAGGACTTCCTAGGAGGTCACCCAACCTAGTACTACTCTCTCCCAAGTACGATTAACTACGAAGTTCTGATGGGATTCAGTGCAATAATACTGGTATGATCACACCCGTTAGTACATGTCTTGCAATTGCATATTGTGATCTTTTAAAGTAGTTTGGCGTGGGTTCCATTAGAAACTTGGGTATCACCGGAGAACTTGAACATACATAGATAGGATGAAACATTCGAATATAGTGGATACACATAGTGATGATTCCAAAATACGATGTATTTATAAAGAAAGAACTAAGGAAAAAAAATGAAAAAGGGTGCAACACGAGGACTTCCAGGAGGTCACCCATCCTAGTACTGCTCTCGCCCAAGCATGCTTAACTGCGGAGTTCTGATAGGATCCGGTGCATTAGTGCCGGTATGATCGCACCCATTAGTACATGTCTTGCAATTGCATATATCTTTTAAAGTAATTCGGTGTGGGTCCCCACAGGACACATGGGCATGTCCGGACAACTTGAACATACAGAAATAGGATGAAACGTTCGAGTGGATACACATAGTGGTGATTCGAAAATACGACGTATTTATAAAGAAAGAGGTGTGGAAAAAAATGAAAAAGAGGGGTGCAACACGAGGACTTCCTAGGAGGTCACCCAGCCTAGTTATACTCTCGCCCAAGCATGCTTAGTAGCAGAGTTCTGATGGGATCCGGTGCATTAGTGCTGGTACGATCACACCCGTTAGTACATGTCTTGCAATTGCATATATCTTTTATTTTTTAATCTTTTAAAATAATTCGGCATGGGCCCCACTAGGCAAATGGGCATGTCCGGATAATTTGAACATACAAAGATAGGATGTAACCTTCTACTCTAGCAGATACACATAGTGGTGATTCAAAAATATGACGTATTTATAAAGAAAGAGGTTAGGAAAAAATGAAAAAGGAGGGGTGCAACACGAGGACTTTCCTGGAGGTCAGCCATCCTAGTACTACTCTCGCCCAAGCACGCTTAACTACCGAGTTCTGATGGGATCAGGTGCATTCGTGCTAGTATGATTGCAACCGTTAGTACATGTCTTGCAATTGCATATATCCTTTATTTTATGATCTTTTAAAATAGTTCGGCGTGGGTCCCACAGAACACACTGGAATGTCCGGACAACTTGAACATACAGAGATAAGATGAAACTTTCAAATCTAGCGGATACATATAGTGGTGATTCGAAAATACGACGTATTTATAAAGAAAGAGGTGAGGAAAAAAATGAAAGAAAGAGGGGTGCAACTCGAGGACCTCACAGGAGGTCACCCATCCTAGGTCAACTCTCGCCCAAGCATACTTAACTGCGGAGTTCTGATGGGATCTAGTGCCATAGTGCTGATATGATCGCACCCATTAGTACATGTCTTGTAATTGCATATATCTTTTATTTTGTGATCTTTTAAAATAGTTCCGCGGGGACCCTCTGGACACATGGGCATGTTCGGACAACTTAAACATACATATATAGGATGAAAAATTCGAATCTAGCGGATAGACATAGTGGTGATTCAAAAATATGACGTATTTATAAAGAAAGAGGTTAGAAAAAAATGAAAAAATAGGGGAGCAACACGAGGACTTCAAAATAGGTCGGTCATCCTAGTATTGCTCTTGCCCAAGCATGCTTAACTGCAGAATTCTGATGGGATCCAGTGCATTAGTGCTGTTATGATCGTACCCATTAGTACATGTCTTGCAAATGCATATATCTTTTATATTGTGATCTTTTAAAATAATTCGGTGTGGGTCCCACATGACACATGGGCATGTCCGGACAACTTGAACATACAGAGATAGGATGAAACCTTCGAGTGGATACACATAGTGGTGATTCGAAAATACGACGTATTTATAAAGAAAAAGGTGAGGAAAAAAATGAAAAAGAGGGGTGCAACACGAGGACTTCCTAGGAGGTCACCCATCCTAGTACTACTCTCTCCCAAGCACGATTAACTACGGAGTTCTGATGGGATTCAATGCAATAATACTGGTATGATCGCACCCGTTAGTACATGTCTTGCAATTGCATATATCGTTTATTTTGTGATATTTTAAAGTAGTTTGGCGTGGGTCCCACTAGACACATGGGTATTACCGGAGAACTTGATCATACATAGATATGATGAAACCTTCGAATCTAGCGGATACACATAGTGGTAATTCAAAAATACGACGTATTTATAAAGAAGGAGGTGATGAAAAAAAAGTGGAAAAGAGGGGTGCAACACGAGGACTTCCTAGGATGTCACCCATCCTAGTTCTACTCGCCCAAGCATGCTTAGCAGCGGAGTTCTGATGGGATCCGGTGCATTAGTGCTGGTATGATCACACCCGTTAGTACATGTCTTGCAATTGCAGATATCCTTTATTTTTTGATCTTTTAAAATAATTCGGCATGGGTCCCACTAGACACATTGGCATGTCCGGACAACTTGAACATACAGAGATATGATGAAACCTTCGATTCTAGCAGATACACATAGTGGTGATTCGAAAATATGACTTATTTATAAAGAAAGAGGTTAGGAAAAAAATGAAAAAGGAGGTGTGCAACACGAGGACTTCCCAGGTGGTCATCCATCCTTGTACTACTCTCGCCCAAGCACGCTTAACTGCCGAGTTCTGATGGGATCCAGTGCCATAATGCTGACATGATCGCACCCGTTAGTACATGTCTTGTAATTGCATATATCCTTTATTTTGTGATATTTTAAAATAGTTCGGCGGGATCCCACTGGACACATGGGCATGTCCGGACAACTTAAACGTACATATATAGGATGAATAATTTGAATCTAGCGGATAGACATAGTGGTGATTCAAAAATACGATGTATTTATAAAGAAAGAGGTTAGGGAAAAAAATGAAAAAGGTGGGGTGCAACACGAGGACTTTAAAAGAGGTCGGCCATCCTAGTACTACTCTCGCCCAAACACGCTTAACTGGGGAGTTGTGATGAGATACGGTGCATTAGTGCTAGTATGATCACACCCATTTTTACATGTCTTGTAATTGAATATATCCTTTATTTTGTGATCTTTAAAATAATTCGGCATGGGTCCTATGGGACACATGTGCATGTCCGGACAACTTGAACATACAGAGATAGAATGAAACCTTCGAATCTAGCGGATACACATAGTGGTGATTCAAAAATACAACGTATTTATAAAGAAAAAGGTGAGGAAAAAATGAAAACAAACAGGGGTGCAACACGAGGACTTCCCAGGAGGTCACCCATCCTAGTACTACTCTCGCCCACGCAAGCTTAACTGCAGAGTTCTGATGGGATCCAGTGCAATAATGCTGGAATGATCGCACCCGTTAGTACATGTCTTGCAATTGCATATTGCCTTTATTTTGTGATCTTTTAAAATAGTTCGGCGTTGGTCCCATAGGACACATTGCCATGTCCGGACAACCTGTACATATAGAGATAGGATGAAACCTTCGAATCTAGTGGATACACATACTGGAGATTCAAAAATACGACGTATTTATAAAGAAAGAGGTGAGGAAAAAAAATGAAAGAGAGGGGTGCAACACGAGGACTTCCCAGGAGGTCACCCATCCTAGTACTACTCTCTCCCAAGTAGGGGTGTCAAACTGAGCTAGCTCGCTTGGCTCAACTCAGTTCATGATGAGCTAGAGTATTTCGTGGCTCCGCTCGGCTCAGCTCATTTATTATATGAGTTTATATTCATAGCTTGAACTCAGATCATCTAGATCGTGATCTAAATGAGCTAGCTCGCGAGTTAATACAAAATAAATATGAGAATAAAATAATTAAAAATTAAACTATTATAAAATCCAAAATTAACTTTAAGTCTTAAATGTTAAATATTACAAACAAATCCAAATAATATTGTTATCGAATGCTAAATTAAATCCAATCTCTAATAATAAAAATTAAAACAAAATAATGCAATAATCATCCAAATTTGCTGAATCTATTCCACTTGTGAGTCTTCTATTTTCTAAATATAAGTAATGGATTATTTATATTTTTGCTTTAATCAAAAGAGAACATGATATATGAATATCTCATATATATTTACAACATATAAATATAATATTTTAAATCTTAAATTTTTTTTTTCATGAGCTAGCTCACGACTCATTAGAGCTAGCTCGCATAAATCGTCAACTCAATTAAACTCGATCACTTAACTCGTTTAATAAATGAGCCTAAAAACATAGCTGGACTCGTGAAAATCCGAGTTGAGCTGAGTCAGTTCATGAGCTAATGACTCATTTTGACACCCCTACTCCCAAGTACGCTTAGCTGCTGAGTTCTTATGGGATCCAGTGCATTAGAGCTGGTATGATCGCAACCGTTAGTACATGTCTTGCAATTGCATATATCTTTTATTTTGTGATCTTTTTAAATAGTTTGGCATGGGTCCCACTGGACACATGGGCATGTCCGGACAACTTGAACATACATAGATAGGATGAAACCTTCGAATCTAGCGGATACACATAGTGGTGATTCGAAAATACGACGTATATATAAAGAACGAGGTGAGGAAAAAAAATAAAAAGAGGGGTGCAACACGAGGACTTCCCAGGAGGTCCTCCATCCTAGTACTACTCTCTCCCAAGCACGCTTAGCTGCAGAGTTCTGATGGGATCTGGTGCATTAGTGCTAGTATGACGCACCCGTTATTACATGTCTTGCAATTGAATATATCCTTTATTTTGTGATCTTCTAAAATAGTTCGGCGTGGATCCCACATAAAACATGGGCACGTACAGACAACTTGAACATACAGAGATAGGATGAAATTTTCGAATCTAGCGGGCACGTCCGAACAACTTGAACATACAGAGATAGGATGAAATCTTGGAATCTAGCGGATACACATATTGGTGATGCGAAAATACGACGTATTTATAAAGAAAGAGGTGAGAAAAAAATGAAAAGAAGAGGGGTGCAACACGAAGACTTCTGAGGAGGTCACCCATCCTAGTACTATTCTCACCCAAGTACGCTTAATTACGGAGTTCTGATGGGATCCGGTGCATTAGTGCTAGTATGATCGCACCCGTTAGTACATGTCTTGCAATTGCATATATTCCTTATTTTGTGATATTTTAAAATAGTTCGGCGTGGGTCCCACATGACACATGGTATGTCCGGACAACTTGAACATACAGAGATAGGATGAAACCTTCGAATCTAGCGGATACACATAGTAGTGATTTGAAAATACGACGTATTTATAAAGAAAGAGGTGAGAAAAAAAAAGTAAAAAAAGGAGGGGTGCAACACGAGGACTTCCCAGGAGGTCACTCATCCTAGTACTACTCTCGTTCAAGCACGCTTAACCACCGAGTTCTGATGGGATCCAATGCAATAGTTCTGGTATGATCGCACATGTTAGTACATGTCTTGCAATTGTATGTATCCTTTATTTTGTGATCTTTTAAAATAGTTCCGCGTGGGTCTCACCTTACACATGGGCATGTCCGGACAAACAGAGATAAGATGAAACCTTTGAATCTATCAGATACAAATAGTGGTGATTCA
The DNA here is from genome assembly GCA_900406555.1 of Pseudoturritis turrita. Classification (NCBI taxonomy): domain Eukaryota; kingdom Viridiplantae; phylum Streptophyta; class Magnoliopsida; order Brassicales; family Brassicaceae; genus Pseudoturritis; species Pseudoturritis turrita. Next base: position 700,206 of record OVBL01000650.1, on the reverse strand, counting down.
AAAATACGACGTATTTAAAGAAAGAGGTGAGGAAAAAAATAAAAAAGAGGGGTGCAACACGAGGAGTTCCCAGGAGGTCACCCATCCTAGTACTACTCTCACCCAAGCAAGCTTCACTGCAGAGTTCTGATGGGATCCAATGCATTAGTGCTGGTATGATCACACCCGTTTTTACATGTCTTGCAATTGCATATCCTATATATATTAATAGAGGAGATGTTAGAGAGAAAATTCAAATGTGTCACTCAATGAGCAATTTAAGGGACACATCATTTAATTTTAAACAATCAGAACATTTCAATTAAAAGTATATGCAATGGTGGAAATCTCTACATATTCTCATTAATTATATAACATAAGCCCATTTATACTTTTTTTTACAAATTTAAGCACAACTTAATATAAAAGTTTAAACTTGCCGTATCTATTTTTAAGTTTTTTTGATATATTAACAAAAAAATTATTATTATGAAGATCAATTTAGATGGAAAAATGAAGGTCAATTTTACACTTAAAAGATATCGAAAAATTATTATTATGAAGATCAAGTGGGGTGTCCCATTGGACACATTGCCATGTCCGGAAAATTTAAACATACACTTAGTGGTGATTCAAAATACGATGTATTGATAAGATTTGGTTTCTTTTTAATACCAAATATTTTTAAATAAAACATTGCATGATCCAATATTCTATAGCGCTTAAATACATTTTTAGACAAAAATGTTAAAATTCTTATTCAACACAACATCTACCAGATCCATACCAAAATTTTAACCTACACCCGTAACAATATAATTGTGAAATTATATTTCTCTTATCATCGATTAACAACGATTAGTTGTTTAATTTTAATATGTCAATTTCAAGATGTAAGCCCGACTTTTTTTTTGTCATAAACGTAGCATTTATTAAATCTGTCCCTTTTCCGGATCTTTTAATTTAAAATAAGTTGATTAAAAAAAACTCTTAAGCATGTATTTTTCTTTGATCATAGTGTATATAAAACCGCGTTTCTAATCAGGATATGCTAATTTTTTTTTTTATCTCTTTATATGCTTTTGTGTAAAATTTTGTTTTTGTATTTAAAAACACGAAAATTATGACGCTCTAAAATTTTGAACTTTTTATATGCTTTCAAGATCGAAGTGAAACTTTTAAGTTGTCATATAGTTTTTACCAGACTTTCATCTATTATACATAAGAGCAAAGAAATATAAAATTACACATAATTTGTCATGTTTTGGAAGTTTTTTTGTATAGATGTTAATATTCTTCTACGAAAATTAGCTTATCCTTTTTTACTTTTTAAATCCCAATTCTCTTGACACTCAATTGTGACTTAGTTTCGGAATTTCAATTATTTATAATTAATTAATAAGGAATATCATCATCTTGGTGATGAAGACCGGAAAGATGAATCCATTGATACTTGGATTACAATTTTTACCAACCGCTGGAGCCATTGTTGATTTTCCAAACCTAAGAATCTCTTTCGCCAAAATCAATAAGTATCTCTTCTACCTCACGGTGAATGTTGAGAGCGTGCCAAGAATGATTGGAGTCAAGGATATGAAGCGAAGTTTAGATCCTGGAGATATCAATAAAGGAGCCCAAAACGTCAAAGGAAAAGATCATAATGCCAAGACGAAGATAGTTGCAAAGCTGTCAAAGATGAAGAATAAGGATGTCTATAAGGATATCAATTCGATTTTGGCACCAAAAGTGGATATCATGGATGAAAGTGAAGCCAATGAGAAGCCTAAAGAAGTGCCTAGTTCATTTGCAAAGATCAGAATCATTGTTCCAAAAAGGAATCCGAGGCAAACAACAAGGAGACTATCGAGAAAAAACTTGAAAACACCTTGAAGCTTTTTCCGAAAGCGTGTGTTATCAAGTATGACATTGGAGATACACTTGAGGACATCCAAGAATATGGAAGTCCAGAGGCTAAAGAAGCTAGAGGAACCACAATTCCTTTAGTGGATTCACCGGAAGTCCAAATCGACAAAGGAGCCGAGTTAATTGACTTAAAACAAGCGCTTTGTGGGAGGCAACCCACATTTTTATTTTATTTCATGCTTACTTTAGTTTTTCAAATTTCAATTTTAATTTTTATAAGTTTAATCTTTACTAATCTATTTTATTTTAATTTTTCAGGATTTTTAAAAATACATGAAAGAATAAAAAAAGAAATTTGGGTCGAATACCGACCCACGTACCGAACCACGTACGTGGTCGGTACTCGAGTGTCAATCATAGTATCGATCGGGAAATGCGACCGGTACTCGACCCACGATCGAGTTTTACACATCCCACAATCGAGTGTCCCACGTCCCGCATCTGAGCAGCTACTCGACCCAGTTTTCGTCTCACGATCGAGCGACTGCCGTCCCACTCATGTCCCATGATCGAGGCAAATACCGATCATGATATGGACCAATATTGTTGGTCCATATTCGACCCAAGGTAAGTTTTCTCAACTTTTTCAATCCCAAACCAATTTTAAACCGAGTCTAAACCTGATTTTAACTAAAACACTAAAAATACTGATTTTTAAAACCTTTTATTATCTCTTTTGGTCTCAAAAAGACACAACTTCATCTCTTTCTCTCTCAAAATTTTGAGCTCAAGAACACCCAAAACCTAAAATTTGGGAGGTTTTGCTCAATTCACTAAAATTTGATTGGATTTTCATAAGGATTTCAATTCCTACTCATTATTCACTAAAATCAAAGTATACCCTCTCTAAACTCTATTTTTGTCAATTTTCAAGTTTATGAAATTTTTGTATTCTTTTAGATTTCACATGTCATTAACATTAAATCCAAAAATTATGATTTAATTAGAGAAAAATTGATTTGCCTTTGATTATCATTCTTACATGTTTCTAATGTCTTGATATACTCTTAATTGATTTAATTCTCATTAGAACTATTTCTTTTGAATTTTTCAATTTTCAAGACACTAACGTGGTTTTTCGAGGTTTTTTTTTGTAGATGTTTCATCGGAAGGTGAGGATGTTACAAGGAGGTCTAAGAGGAAGCCTAAACCCAAGAATCCACCTCTGATCATTCATGATCAAGAGGCACAAGCCCCACGACCTTCACGTGCCAAGAAACCATCAAAAAGATCTTCAAAGAGACATGGGAAAGAAATCGCAAGAGATGATGATGAGGAACATGATTATTGATACGCACTAATCTCACCTTCACTAGAGAGCAAGGATACAATTAGGCGATTGAAACTTTAAAATTTGTAAAGCTTCAAATAAAACCACAAGTGCATGGTGCACCGAGGTAGTACTTATGGGTCGATCCCAAGAGACTAAAGATTGCAAACACTAGAGATGCGAGACACAAACTAAGCTATATCAAATATTTTTTGGGGTTTTTAACGGTTTAAAATGCTAAAAAATGCAAGAGAGTGAAATGAAAGAAGATAAATAAGATAAAAGCATTGGACCACGGGTAATACTATCAAAAGAGGGTGTAAAAAGCCAAAATAAGACTTTAGCCGAGTAAGGATGAGGCCGGTATGGGGGAATGTGAACCATCACCGCTCTTAGGGAGGACCTCAGCAAGGGTGAAAGCACGGATTGAGACAAGGGTGACATCGTGACCCCAGACGGATCAAATGCCAAGAAAGAGTGGAGTGGGCGAAGGGTGCGCAATTGATATTAAAGGTAACAAATTAGCCAAGGTAGTTGGGAACTACCCAAAGCAAACGCGTTTATCATAGGAGAAGGAGGATGAGCTAAGTAGAAAAAAGGGTATCAAGGGATAGTGAATCTAAAGTGAAAAAGAATCAAGAGGGATTAGGGAAGGCCTCCTGAGCCTTAGAGAATTCGGGACGAATTCTTTTTTAAGGGGAGAGAATGTAATGACCCTGATAAGGGCTAATGATGGCCTGGGAAGCCGATCCTAGAAAGATGGTGAATCAAGGCCGTAAGTATCAAGAATGACAAGAAAAAACTTAGAAAGAAGTTCAGTTACAGAAAATCTCTAAAGGATCGGAGAAGCTTAGTGTTGGATCAAGGCGGTAAGCCAATGGAACGGCATGAACAGCCGCGATCCAACCCGAGCCAATAAAAGGAAGTGGCACTCAATTAGTGGAAGTCACATGGGCCATGGGCCATGATTGAGGGAATGATCTGGATCGAGAAGAAGTAGGCCTAAGTAAGTCAATCGTCAAGAATCAAGCTTGGTCGCAGTTCTAGTCGCAATGATCAACATGGATCATGCTTGGGATAAGGGGAGTGTTGGGACCCAAACATGTTAACTTGCAAAAGTTAGGAAAAGGCCTAAAATGCAATTTGGGTTGAAGAAATTCAATTTAGGTTGGAGAAATTTGAATTTGGATAGAGAATTTCTACCCTTGGGTCGAGAAAATATGACCCGGGTCGACTGGCAGCTGCACTGGGCATGTGTGGGTAACGTGGAACATCGACTGGGTCGCAAAAATGGACTGCTGCGTGTCCTGCATTCGCTGGGTAGCATCTGAACCGAGACTGGGTCACAGAATTGGATTACCGCGTATCCTGCATGCATCTGCATGTGCAGAACGCTCCTGGACGTGGATTGGGGGGGCACAGATCCAGGCAGACACGTGTCAAACATGTGCCAGCATGCTCACCACTTGGCAGAAAGCATTCTGGTTGAGCTTTTTGGGGTTTTTCCTATAAATATCACCCCCTCACCCTTAGTTCTACCCATGTCCAAATTTTCTTACCCAACGGCTGCCAAATTTTACCCAGATCCGAGTTTAGCAGATTTCTTTATCCAGATCTGTTATGTGGGTAGTCAAGGGTAGCCATCAATGTAAGACTTAGTGTTTTTTCATTGATTTTGTCTTAGATTCCTTCTAGTTCAGCTTCTAAGCTAGATCTCTATCCATAGCTTAAGGTGGGTTGAGTCTCAAGGAAAAGGGAAACGTCGCGGTGTGAAGTTCAATCCTCCGCGTTAAACTTCGTGAGTTGGGACCCGTGTGTTGATGAGTAGAACACCCATTGTTTATCGTTCATTCTACATGGATTATGCTAGATTCATCGCGTATGGTGCAAATATACTCATGCATGTGATCAATTGAGCTTGATGTGTTGATTGATTGCTTACCATGCATATTTGTGACTTAATCTTGTTGCAATGACCGTGGATTCATCTGCATAGTAAGATCTAGTCATGTGGGTCATAATATAATATGCATGCCTCTGAAATAAGCATACCGCGCGATACTATTTTAAATATAGCATCTTGACCGCATGGTTGGGTGATAAGTTTACTTGATGGATGGTGATTGATTATTCAGTAGATGCTCGTACCTATTGATGAGTTTACTTGATGAATAGTTATTGATGGTAAAGTGGAAATGTGTGAGTAAAGTGATTGTGGTCATAAGTATGTTATCACGTAAATGCATGCATAAGTATGAAAATGATGAGTGGCAGTCCGACGGTCCCGGATGGATCATGGTTAACGGTACCTTAGGGTGCTATGGGATAACCACGCAAGCACGGATGGTACTGGGGTAGTTCCCTTGGCCGTGCATACACGACGGTGTATGAGTTCAATGGGGTAACTGGGATATTGTGTGCCTTTGTGACTATAATTCTGCGTGTTGCCCGGGAACGGACTACGGGACTGCAAGGCCTTAATGTTGAGAGTGGAATCCGAATTTGCATTCATATAGATCATAGTTTTGTTGTTTTGAGTCTAAGTGAATGATTGGCGTGTTTGATGGTTTGTTCCGTGATGATTGCTTGCTGCCTGTTATTTTGGGTTCGGTGGGGAATTATACATGATTGTGTAGTAGGCCGCTAACTCAGTGGGTAATGTTAGATTACTCATCCCTCTCTATTTGTTGCAGGTAACTTTAGTCGGGATCCATTAGAGGGGAAGGTCGGACTAGGTGATTTTGGTGTTTTTGGAAAAGTACTTAAGTTTTTATTATGTATTGATTTCCCAACCTCGGATCCGAATCATATAGCTTTGAAACGGTCTTCTCTCATAATATAAGGTAAGTATAAATCAAAGTGTTTTCGAAAACTTTAACAAGTGTTAATGATGGATGATCTAGTCCGGACCAAACCAACCATCTAATCTGATCCGGGTTGGCAAGCCTACGAGTCACTTTAGATGGGAAAGGACTCGTGGATAGTTGGACCCGGGTTGTTGGATTTGTTTTAACCACTTAGGTCCGACCATTTCCGAGTCTGGGCTGTGGCATTCTCGGTTGGACAGTTCAGACCGCTGATCGGGGGTGCTACACACGTGATGATGCATTTAGTCATCACAACTCACGTGATCATGAGGAGCATGCACACGTTGAGTATGGATAGCAGAGCCATGGACATGTCGCAAATTCCGATGAGACAAAGCTTCTCCACATCGATTCGGACAACGACGAGTTTCCGGCTACTATTCTAGATTCACCTGAGTCAGTTTCTGAGATATTATGATCCAGGTGTATCACTTATCATCTATCCCTATCTTTTTTTTAATGTCATTTTTATTTCTACCTTTATTTGATGACATATGCTATTCATTTTCGGAAAACTATTTGCTATGATCCTTTATTTGATTTATATGTCCAAGGAAATGTAAGACAAAAGAGAAGAACAAGAGACACCACACCTGGTTACGATTCATATAGGATATGATATCACTAATGCCTGAAGAAAATCTCAGATTGATCGAGCCAATTTCAGAAAAGTTCGAGTATGCCTCAAACTGGTCCACAAAGAAGGATGTCATGAACCAAATCTCAAATCCATTTGAGAAAATAATTTCAAACTCCACGAGCAGACATAAAATGTCATTTGGATTAGAAAGTTTTCAAGATGGATCGAGAAATTCTTCACGGTTCGAGTTCTGGATCAACAAACATCATCACGACAAATAAAAACACAAACTTCGTGAACCATCTGCAAAACCACTCGCGCAAAGTGTCTCAAACGTCACCCAATGACTTACAAGGTCATGTTATCAAGTGAGGTTTGATATGGTTCGAGCAATTCTCTACGGTTTGCAAGTTAGACCAGCCCACCCACTCCCGGCGAACCGTAGCACTCCATTTTTGGTCCATATGACAAATGGCTCCGGCAAAACATCTCCAACTTAACCAACAGACCCAACATACCATGTTTGTAAGTGGATTTTCAGTATGGGTTGAGGAATTCTCTACGGATTTCCAGATTACTCGATGCACCTCATTCCATTGAGCAGAATCGCCTCTTTCATGGACCATATGCAAAACTGTTTGACCAAAAGCATTGACACTTCACCAGCAGTCTTACAATAGCCTATGATTTGGTGAATGTTAAATATGGGTCGAGGAAAATATCACGGATTGCAAGATATCCCCATTAGTCTATTCCGGTGCACCAAAATCACTAACCATGGAACCATTTTCAAAAACGTGAGGAATCAGCAGCTGGAGCTCAAAGATGAACTGATCTGAAGGACCTAAGGAACAATTTTGAGGTGCTACTTCACCTATGGATCATGCACAATCAGAAATTGGGTCATGACCATCAAATCCGTGAACCAAAACACCGAACTTCATGGACTTTTTGTCCAATCCGGTATCATTGTTCTATTCTTTATCTTTTCAATTTTATTTTCTGTTTTATTTCCAGTTTATACTCCCTTAATTTGATTTGCTTTTATACCAGGACGGTGTAAAGTAAGTATGGGGGGGGGGATTGTTGTTTACTAACACGTTGTGTTTGGTTTTATGTTTTATGCGTTTTTAAAATTTTATTTTCTAAAATCATTTTTATTGAGTCAAAATAAGTTGAGAACTATGACATTTTCTGGGAATGTATGCTTTGATTTTATGATCCAGTGACCATTGTCGCAGGGTTTGTTCAGGACATACGATTCAGAAACCTTCATGACTAGACTCCCCCCATAAAATTTCATCTTGCATTATCTTTAACTAATCTGATTTTGACTCTATTTATTTGACTACAAATATGATTTTAATTGTTTATCATTAAAGGAGTTAGATCAGAGAAATGAATCACACATTTAGAACATCATTTTTCCTTTTTGCCACTATTTGTTGTCCTGAATGGCGAGCTCATCTTTAGTTGGTACCCTACCTATACCTTAACCTCTTTTTCCATACCCCATGCACTCTTGTTTTCACTTTCATATATGCAGATATGTGCAAAAACGTCGGAGAGAAAGAGGATCGACGCTGTTTCTAACCACTAGAGATGCGGAGATTGGAAGAATTTGGTGGAGTACAAAGATGGCATTTCAGAGCTTGGCATTTCCTTGGGATCAGCATATAATTGTAAAAATTTCGTGCCCCATAAGACTCATGTATCAAAAGACCGTTTTCCCCTTATAAAAAAAAAAAAAAAAAAATATATATATATATATATATATATATATATATATAATAAAAAAAGAGAAAAGAAAAATAAAAGGGAAAGGAAAATGTGTCTATAATAGAGTCAAAGGCCTAAGCAATATCCTAAGGAATGGCGTGGAGCAGTTCAGAGAGTTGGTGTAATTTACAGTGATTTCCGGTAAAAGATCTAAGTCTGGGGGAAAGGCATCGAAAGTGGTTAGTAATTGTGGGCATCAACATGTCCGTTCTATCTTGCGATTTTGCATAATGTCTCGCATCCTCCAGAGCGTCTGGTAACCCTAAAAACTTATAACCTTACCACTTGTATTAGCCTTTTTAAACTCCTAGCGCCATCTACCTTGAATGATTCCCTCTAATGAGAAACTTCACCTAAACTTAATGAATGTTGAAGAGTAAAATGAAAGTGCAGTTGAGATTTTGCAGGGTTGGGATTTAGATTACGGACCAGGCTTACGAAGGTCATGAATGGCGTATGATGAGAATGCCCTTGAATTGATCATGTTACATGTGGATTATAGATTATGATTTTTGTAGTTAAGTTCTTCGGGTTTTGTAAGTTCTCATATTTTCAAACCTTTTTTCTATTCTTTGATTTTGTTTTCCTTGAGGACAAGTAAAAGATAAGTCTGGGGAGTTGATATAACCAATATTTTACCTATTTTACTATGGATTTTTATATATTTATATACATTTTATTATGGTTTTATGCCTTTAGAGGTAGTTTTCCTCGTATTTGTAGTTTTAGAGTCTTTTTAGGAAAATTCATCAAAAGAAAGCAAAAAGGACTAAAAGAGGTGTAAAACAAGCTACATCAGCTCACACAAGTCAAAGACATCGTCCAAGCCAAAGAATTCACAAGATATCACATTTTTCCAAGTTGGACAGAACTGAAGCACCCGAAGTTTAGCTACAGAAGGAGGCTCAAATCAACTTGGAATGGAAAAAAAATTGGTGACAAGAAATATCTTTGAGTTATATTTCCAATGGAGTTGGAATTATATCATTTGGAGCTGTGATTAGATAGATACACCCGATTTACTGAAGACTTGTCATTCTACCTCGAAACTGAAGGAAGCCAAGACTGAAGCCAGTACCGACCAAGTCCGTGGGTCGAGACACAGGTTGATATCAGCACATCTAGGAAGATATTTTTAAGGCCTAGTACCGACCAAAATATTGGGTCCAGATCGTGATCCACGCCAGAACAGTTTCGCACCAAATTTCTTTTTTTTTTGCCCTAAACTTAACCCTAGAAGACCCTAAGCCTATATATACATTTTTAGCCTATTGTTAGGAATAAGCCACCAAATCCACCTAAATACAATAGTTTTTACAGCAACCACGTTTTCCTTTGGTGTTCTTAATAGATTTGAGTTTTAAGAGCTTCCAGGAGGAGATCTTGCTTTGTATTCGACATAGAGAAGAATCCCTACCTTATACTCTTTAATTCAAGTTTATTTATCATGATTTCTATCTACCCTTGCTTTTTTCATGCATCATGTCTGAGTAGTCATCTAGTTAGGTTTTAGGTATTCAATGAGTTTCATAATTCGATAATTGATTGATGATTGTTTAGGGATATCAATAGAGTCTTCATCTTTCTCTATGCATGATTGCTGTTGGGGTCAGTTTTCACCATTGGCAAAATCAACATGGAAATGACCCAGGAATTGTTATGGGCCGAGGCAAATGCGATCATGGGCCGAGGGGAACAACAGCACGCGCCGAGGCAGACCTTCACCAAACGCCAAGGCAGCTAACAACACGTGCCAAGGCAGACAACATTCGCTGAGGTAAACCTTCACCAGGCACCGAGATAGCTAACGACATGTGCAGAGGCAGACAGCATTTGCCAAGGGAAAAGTCCACCAAACGCCGAGACAGCTAACAGCACGCGCCGAGGCACAACAAGCGCCGAGGCAAACTTCACATCCTGGGCCGAGGCGACACTATCTTCAGGCGAAATCACAATGGGCCGAGGAGGCACCCGGGTGGGCTGAGGCAAATATCCAAGTGAACCAAGACGTCTATGTTAAAGTCGGTCAAGAAAAAGGAAATTACAAACCCGAGGAGGAAAAGGAAAGATGAATCTTCGAAAAAAAGGAAAGTTTCCGATATTCTCGCTATGACGGTCTAATATTCTATAAAAGAAGAAGAGGGCATTCGGAAGAAGCATTCACAATTGGGCAGAGCAATAGACGTACACAAGAATGTTGTATTCTTAAGCTTTTCTAATCAGCAATAAAAAACCATATTTACATCTCTTTCTCTGTAATAAAAAATCTAGAAGTTTTTGTTCCTTAAATTTCTTAATCAAATTTAGTTGTGTGGGTTTCGACCTCCACAATTTGGCTCCGTCTGTGGGGACAAAGAGACTTTCTTACTCTTTGGATTGCTGCGATCGACATCTGAAAAGATGATTGACGGATATCAAATCACCAACACCGCCGATACGACCAACCTTCCCAGAGAAACCACGAACCTCGGAGACCTTCCCCCAGGAAACACTGACACCATTCCAGAATCCCTAGCTGAGAAGAAGAATATGCTGTCCACCCTGCTGAAAAAGGTGGACGAACAGGAAAAGGTAAACAACTCGTTGAACGAGAAAATCCATGCATTGACAGCGGAGCAACAAGCCCGAGGACCGTGCATCGGAAGCTTGGTACCAGGAATAAGGCCGACGAGAAGATTCCATAGGCAAATCTTCGATGCAAGCCCAACACCTCTAAGTCTATCCACCCCCCGAAGCACGGTCAACAATGTACCAGGGACGTCGGGAGATCTGCCACCTCCACCTCGACACGATGAGTTACCGTTAGGTCGACAATAACCGATGAATCACCCGAGATAATCCGAGCCTCCATAACAACCGTCAGTAGGCATGTTCAATTCACCGGCGATGATGACAACAAAAGACCTAGCGGATCTGTAGATATTGTAGGAAACCGAGCCGCAGAGAGCAAGGCCGATGCAGATTTCACCTTGGCACCAATAACCAGAAGAAAAAATGCGAGTCAGCCTGAGGACTTAACGGACGAAGAGGAAGATGCTTATTGGGCACATCAAGCCCAATTCAAAGACAAGCTACAAAGAGTGAACCAAACCAGGATGCTGAGGGTAGCGAACCAAGACCAGAATAAGGAACTAAACAAAATTCGTGAGGCGATGGCTCGAGCTGCTGCCGAGGTGAAAGCGGGCAAATCCCAAGTGCATAAGGCGATTAGCTCGGCATCGGAAATAGGTCGCGTGTTGGAAGAAACACAGAAGTCACCATTCACAGCTCGGATAACTGGGGCAAGAGTCTCCAACCCTGGAAAAATTTGAATCCCATTCTACGAAGGAAACGACCGACCCGAAAGCTGACATAATGGTATTGTGCATAGTAATGGGACGAGCCAACCTTAGCGAAAATGAGAGAGACAAAGATTATCCTTTCCTCCCTTCTAACACAACGCAAGCGAATCTTTTACTTTTTTTTCTACCCATTAGTCTCACAAAGCTTCACCAAGATTATTTGATTTTGATGTCTGCCTTTTCCTCATCTGCTGCTTCCTCTGGCAGTAGCGAACCCAACAATGTTCATCCTGTTGTGCCTTGGAATTTGGATTGGTTCAAATATCCACAGATTCAAGACGTGCACATGATTCTTCCGGTAGGCTATGTCACCGTATATTGGTCTGCCTTTCGGGTAAGTTTCCGCCATCGCCTGTCTTTGTTGATGATAAGAGTTTTGTGAAGAACATCGAATTGCACCCGGCCAACTTAATGCCCGCTCATGGGGTTGATAAACACCCTCCAAATACTGTCAAACTTATCTGGAATCACCGTTTCGCGTGCTATGATTTTTGGGGCTTTTGAGGTTAGGAGTGTAGATGTAACACCCTGACCCAGATTTCCTTATCGCACTAAGGTCTAGGCTCGCCCAGTTCACCTGACTTGATCGTTTTCAGAGTTTTATTACTTAACAGTGTTCCGCGTGTAATTTCGATCTAGATAGGCCCTTTTTAAGTATAAACTGAACTTAGATTAAAACCGAGGTTCCAACCCAAATCCACCATCCTCCCTTTCCTTGCCTTAGACTCACAGCTCAAGCATTCATATTTCTTCTCGGGTAATTTATTTCCCTTAGCCGGTTCAGTTCTAACACCTAACTTGTCACGATGATCCGCCGAACACTCGGTCCTCGATCACCCAGATTCCTTTACAGTCTCGACAACAGTATTCCACAAACTCGACCGCAGTCTTCCACAGACTCGACCGTAGTCTTCCACATACTCGACCGCAATCTTCCACATACTCGACAGCAGTCTTCCACATACTCGATCGTAGTACCCTTTACTAGCTTGACTGATCCCTTCGGTACTTAGTCATTCAACCAACCATCCCCTAACCAAGTACAACCAGAGACCCAGTTCATTCATCTGTTCACACAAAACCGTCCGGCCATCCAGTCCCTCCAGAACTGTCCGTCCGTTCTATCTAGACTCACCAATCTACTCCACTCAGAACAGTCTGTTCGTACTACCCAGACTCGTCCGTCCACTCCACTCAGAACATTCTGTCCGTACTACCCAGACTCGTCCGTCCACTCCACTCATAATAGTTTGTCCGTACTACCTAGACTGTACATCCGTTAACTCCATTCAGAACAGTCTGTGCGTACTACCCAGACTATACATCCATTCTGTCCATCCAGGACTCTCTGTTCTTTCCACACAAGACTATACATCCGTTCTGCCCACTTAGGACTATACATCCTTTCACAGACCAGCAACTGTCCGGACCTACTCAATCTAAATCGTACTTTACCCGGATATTGTTATCCTTTAGTTCACACACCAATTCAGGTGCCGATACCCCTTTAGGTGACCACCACAGTCCCACCCACCTTGGGTTACATCAAATCATCCCACCCACCTTGGGTTACAGCAGATCATTCCACCCACCTTTGGTTATAGTAGATCATTCCATCCACCTTGGGTTACAGTAGATCATTCCGCCCACCTTGGTTTACAGTAGATCATTCCACCCACCATGGGTTATAGCAGATCATTCCACCCATCCTTGGGTTACAGCAGATCATTCACCGAGCACCTTGGCTATCCAGGACACTCAGCTGGTTCAGTTCCCCATCCGTTTACCGAGCCTACCTTAGCTCCTTCAACTCACTCAGCTGGTTCAGTTCCACCTTTGACATAGTTTGTTTTAGATCATGTAGATCATCGGTCCATTTCTTGGGTCACAAATGGGCCCTGTGTAACATCCCGTGACGCGGATATTACAATTCTCCCCCACTTAATGGGAATTTGTCCTCAAATTCAGAGGTTGTTGGAGTTTTATTTTCACTCCCCTTACCCATTTTTAGAACTCCGTTTTGCAACTTTTCTTCGAATTCTGCTGGTTAGTACAATCCTCCTTTGTACCTTTCCAAACCCTGATTTTTGGTCGCGCGATTATTTCCAGAATTGATCCAATCAACCATTCCTGGGTTTCTTAAAAATGGGTAAGGGGAGTGAAAATAAAACTCCCCTTACTCATCGCGTTCTATCTGGAACTGATTCTCAATATTTCCTCAATTGAGTTTTACTCATCCACGAGTTCTACTCATCCACGAGTTCTACTCATCCACGAGTTCTACTCATCCCCGAGTTCTACTCCTCTCCGAGTTCTACTCCTCTCCGAGTTCTACTCCTCTCCGAGTTCTACTCATTACGGAGTTCAACTCCTCTCCGAGTTTTACTCATTGCTGAGTTCTACTCTTTACCGAGTTCTACTCCTCACCGAGTTCTACTCATTACGGAGTTCAACTCCTTACCGAGTTCTACTCATTGCTGAGTTCTACTCTTTACCGAGTTCTACTCCTCACCGAGTTCTACTCATCACAGAGTTCAACTTCTTACCGAGTTCTAGTCATTGCTGAGTTCTACTCTTTACCGAATTCTACTCTTCACTGAGTTCTACTCATTAAGGAGTTCAACTCCTTACCGAGTTCTACTCATTGGCAAGCTTTAACTTACCACCTTGTTCGAGTTTTGAAGCTTTTACTTTCTCCTCTCCAACTCTACAAGTGTTGTGTTTACACCCCCGGTCTTTTCCTTTGTTATCGGATAATGCACAGTGAAGACACTTGACTCCCAAAAGATTAACTCGAATCCTCTCAACTCCTAGAAAGCCTTATATCATCACTCTATTCGAGTTGGACATCACCATTTTCTCCCGGATCGTAGTCTCAACCGGACTTGATCCCAATGCTTTGCTATTTTCCAGACTTGATCGTAATTCATTGACCTTCTCTTTTTGTAGCAACTTATGCTCTCGAAACATCTATCCTGGCATAACGACTTGCCTTAGGAAACTTTTCTCAGTTTCTAAGCGCTTGCCTTACTTGCCTAAACTTCCATTCTGCCTATTCTTGGCTCGCTCCCGACCATACTTGGCCGTTATTAGTTTCTTTATTCTCGTTATGGATTTCCACTATCCATCTTCTGGTTTGATCATGATTCCCTGAATCTGATCTTCTCCCCGACCAACTGATCTTTTGCAACAACTTAGGACTTCCGGTAAATCTCTTGGTATTCGTACAAGTCCACGCGAGAACACTAGACTCACGAGTGTCTTATCCCGATCATACCTCAACTTCCCAGACAGCCCTAAACCATTACTATGATCCGATTAAGGTCATCCTTTCATTCTAATTATTCCCTTAGTCTAACACGTATTACCAATCCGTTTACTCCATTTATCTTCTTGACCAACAGAACCAATGCGCCGCATGGTAACCTGCTTGGCCTAATATAACTTTCACCATCCATTCACTTAACTATTTCTTCAGCTCGGCCATCTCTACCGGTGCCATCCGTTAAGTAGCCTTCGATATCAAAGCCATTCCAGGCTTAATCCCAATTGTGATCCGATCACAACGACTAGGTGGTAATCCAGTCAGCACTTCCTCAACTCGTTTACCACCACATTATTCTTTGGTCTGCATCTGGCCCAACTTCCACAATTGCGTTACAGCCAATTATGCTTTACCTCTCTTCTCCCAAGCATCCTTTAAAGGATTCTTTTCACTCACTTCTTCTTCAAGCACTCACGAGCTGCGTGATCCATGATACCGCAGAGGTGACATATCTCAGGAACAGACCAGCGCACACCAACTTGCATCTTTCCGCAATTGAGCGTACACTGCGTCCCACAGATGACTTTTCCGACGGTTATTCTTAACCCACTTCTTAGTTTTCTCAACGCCCTTTTTGGACTGACATTGCAGTCCTTCATCTAACTTGGGTTTCTCATCATCCCAGTGTCCCGTTGAGTTGGTTTCTCAACCAGTTCGGTAACAGTTTCGTAGCTACGGATCTAAAACTGATTCCGAAGCTCGACTGGCTCTTTATCCATGAACCTAAGAACTTGGACTTTCTCCTCATCCCGTTCACGCCCAGTATCTTTCCTGAGGCTGATAAACTCGGCTTTATATTCTCTCTCAGACATTGTTTCCTCACGTAAGTCCAGGAGAACAATTCCAGTTATCATACCGCTTGGCAAAATATTGCCACTACATATGCGCATCCCTTTCCAAGTAATGGACCACAATATTTTTCTTGTAGGCCTCAGGCATCGGATAGAGTCAAAATCCGTTCAGCCTGGTCATCCACTCATCCGCCTCAACAGGCTTTGATGCACAAGAAAGGAACTTAATCCCCAGCTTCAACGTGTGATATCTCGCATCCGGCAGTCTCACCAAGACTTAAGCCAGCATGCCCAACACTGCCTCCAATCCAACAGGAGTCACAGAAACAGCCGCATTCAAAGCAGCATTCGCAGCAGCATCAGCGCGCTAACCTTCCAGCATCCTGGACTTCTTTTTGGTCCACGACCACATTCCTTACCGCACCATTTCTAGAAGTTTCAGCAGTTTCAGTCTCCACTGTTTCTCCAGCCTTTCTTTTTCAAAATTCGGTTACTCTCGGCCATCTACAATGACCAGTTCAGGTAAGTTAGATCATCACTAACTTAATATTTCACACAGAAACACTCTTACCGCGTCAGGCATTGGGAAGAATGGATTTACCCAGTAACCCGTTTATGCTTAGACTGTCCTAGAACCGTTAACATTCTGATACCATTTGTAACACCCTGACCCGGATTTCCTTACCGTAGTAAGGTCCAGGCTCGGCCAGTTCAGCCTGACTTGGCCATTTTCAGAGTTTTCTTACTTAACAGTGTTCCACGTGTAATTTTGATCTAGATAGGCCCTTTTAAGCATAAACTAAACTTAGATTAAAACCGAGGTTCCAACCCAAATCCACCATGCTCCCTTTCCTTGTCTTAGACTCACAGCTCAACCATTCAGATTTCTTCTCGGGTAATTTCTTTCCCTTATCCGGTTCAGTTCTAACACCTAACTTGTCACGATGATCCATCGAACACTCAGTCCTCGATCACCCAGATTCCTTTACAGTCTCGACAACAATATTCCACAGACTCGACCGCAGTCTTCCATAGACTCGACCGCAGTCTTCCATAGACTCGACCGCAATCTTCCACAGTCTCGACCGTAGTCTTCCACATACTCGACCGTAGTTTTCCATAGACTCGATCACAGTCTTCCACATACTCGATTGTAGTACCCTTTACTAGCTTGACTGATCCCTTCGGTACTTATTCATTCAACCAACCATCCCCTAACCAAGTACACCCAGAGACCCAGTTCATTCGTCTATTCACACAGAACCGTCCGGCCATCCAGTCCCTGTAGAACTGTCCGTCCGTTCTATCTAGACTCACCAGTCTACTCTACTCAGAACAGTCTGTCCGTACTACCCAGACTCGTCCATCCACTCTACTTAGAACAGTCTGTCCGTACTACCCAGACTCGTCCGTCCACTCCACTCAGAATAGTCTGTCCGTACTACCCAGACTGTACATCCATTAACTCCATTCAGAACAGTCTGTGCGTACTACCCAGACTATACATCCGTTTTGTCCATCCAGGACTCTCTGTTCTATCCACACATGATTATACATCCGTTCTGTCCACTCAGGACTATACATCCTTTCACAGACCAGCAACTGTCCGGATCTACTCAATCCGAACTGTACTTTACCCGGATATTGTTATCCTTTAGTTCACGCACCGTTCAGGTGCCGGTACCCCTTTAGGTGACCACCACAGTCCCATCCACCTTGGGTTACAGCAGATCATCCCACCCACCTTGGATTACAGCAGATCATTCCGCCCACCCTCGGGTTACAGCAGATCATTCTGCCCACCTTGGGGTTACAGCAGATCATTCCGCCCACCTTGGGTTACAACAGATCATTCCACCCACCTTGGGTTACAGCAGATCATTCCGCCCACCTTGGGTTACAGCAGATCATTCCACCCACCTTGGATTACAGCAGATCATTCCACCCACCCTTGGGTTACAGCAGATCATTCATCGAGCAACTTAGCTCATCCAGCACACTCAGCTGGTTCAGTTCCCCATCTGTTTATCGAGCCTACCTTAGCTCCTTCAGCTCACTCAGCTGGTTCAGATCCACCTTTGTCATAGTTTGTTTTAGATCATGTAGATCATCGATCCATTTCTTGGGTTACAAACGGGCCCTGTGTAACATCCTAGGATGCGGGTGTTACAGTAGACCCCTAGTCTAATAGATATGAACTTGTCCTTCGTGATGGTTGCAGATCTCCATCTGAACTTTCCCTCCATACTGAGGGTGGTGATAATGACAAGATTCACTACTTCTTTGTTCGTCATTCCGGTCCTGACGGGCTTCCCCTCTTGTGGTTTGATCCAGGTAATTTCCCTCTTTCAAAAAAGTAATTGTTTGACGAATTAATCAATCTCACTCTTTTAACATGCATTTTCTGTCTGTTGCGCTGCATCAGTTCTTACAAAGCATAATCGTCGCACATATCCTGAATTTCCTAATGCCCTTTTCTTGATTCCACTCCCTTACCGGCGCCCTGAGTTTCATCTCTCTGATGCCGCAGTTGAGGGGGAGTTCTCTTCAGGTAGATTTCGATGAAGCAGAGGTCCGTCCAGGTTGCCTGGATCACCGTAGGCTTACTTGGCAAAACGTGAATCCGTCTCTCAGTGCCAATCTTATAAGAGAAACGGTTGTTATGGTATATTCATTTATTATTTATCTCTTAGTTATCGAATATGCCACTACTATGCAAGCGAAATGCTATGATCTGCTTAAAATTTGTCGTAATCTGCTTGTAAACAACACATCCAATACAGTATTTGCAGAGAAGCTGCGTAACATTTGTATTGTATAATAAGTTATATTCTACCATATTTGCATAACATTTGCAGTGAACATGCAAATAAGGCAAAGTTTAAAAAAAAAGAAATACACGTCGTGACGTTGGTTTGGTGCATAGTACATGCCTTTGCTACTAAATAATGATGATGTGGCGAGAAATGCCAAATGGATACAAATGTAATTAACACTACACATATACGTTGTCATTTGATTCTTCCGTTGAATAACGTTTCTACCCCTTTTACTACAAAAAATTCGTGCTTTTTTGTCATATATTATCAACAGTACCATTTCGGATCAGTTATATATATGAGCCCGTTTTTGCCACGAGATAAAAATGTTTAAAAATTCAAAAAGATTTGAATTTTCAAATTTTCCCCCTAAAACCTAAATTCCTTGTGTTTAAAGAGATTAGGGGATTCATGCTTTTTTGGCGTATATTATCGACAAAAGGGAACCTAAATTTCTCATTGTCGTGGCTAAACACACATTTCCCATTCGAAAAAGAGTTAATACTCGGGGTTATGGCTTTTGGTCCTTACCATTACAGCATGAACAATAGTGACACCACATCTCCGGCATCCAGCGTGAGCTCTAATAGTCACCGTGACGAACAGTATAGGATTCCTATACACTGATGCGTCCCATGTTGTGGTGGTAAGATAGTCATTCAAACCGAAACAACCGGTTTGAATGCTGGAAGGAGATTCTATACCTTGAATTCCATGACTCTATAAATGTGGCAGATTAATGATTTTATTTACGTTTGTCGTGTATATTGTACGCTTAGGATGGAGGTCGCATCCGCCACATAAGGCAATGGTGGGATGATGCCATGATGGATGAGTTCCAAGAAATTAAGGCTGAGATGGGTTTACTAGAGGATCGCATTGGGTACATTACATATGATAGCAATGGCGACAACATAGATCCTCGGATGATGTAGAACAATGTCTTGTACTTGCCAGACCAGATGTTGCCCTTGCTGCAGAGTTGTGACGAAGAGTTGAAGAAGCTCAAGGAGACTGTTCTGAATCTTGAATAGGCGGATAATGATTTCAATACGCTTCAGGTGATGGTTATGAATCTTCATGACAAGGTGTTTTGACAAAAGGATATGATCGTGATGCTAATGATTGAAGTGCTTGTTGGTGTTGTTTCGGTCGTCCTCTTCTTCTTTTTGCTACATGTTTAAGTATTTGTAATTTCTTAACTTGATACTCTCTGTTTCCTACTAGGAGCTATAACTTAACGATTAAATGCAGAGTAAGAGCATATTCAAAACTAAATGCGCTTAATGCACACTCTCTAAAGCAAAACCGCATAATCCAAATAGACTTCTCTCAGCCTCTGTTGTTAAATGCAGAGTAAAAGCAAACTCACCACATAAATCTGCAGTTTCTACAGCATTTTTTTACTGCAAGTTATATCAATTATAACATCTACTGCAACTCAACTTTGATACTACATGCTACCAGTCGGATCCATCATTTATTAGTTTATTCTTCTTCTGCTGTTCGAGCGTCCAGCAAAATGGGCTCCAAAAAAAAATACACAAAATAAAAATAGAGGTATGCTCTTACTCTGCCTAAGCTAACATGTCTATCCTCCACCAAAATAGGGCCAACAAACAAGACGCAAATGAAAAGCATGAAACTCAAAGATTGTCTTGGTAGTTGGGAGATAATTGTTTTTCTTCAATCAACCATTGATCACAAAAGGACTCTAATCCTGTGAAGAGCTTCGATAAAGGGCCCGCTTCTGCCCTCGGGAGCTTTTCGGAAAGTCAATATCATCACCCGACATCTCCCTCGATGACTCTACCTCCGACCAAGTTTGGCCTCTCTCTGACTCCAAGCCCTGGCGTCTGGAACATGCGGGGATGGCCAACTCATTAATCGGGGCCCCAGGACGAGTCGTATCTGGGAGCGGAAAAGTAAGCTCAACCAAGTTAAAGCTGAACCAGAAGGCGGCCAGCGTAAGCACTGACTCTACAAAAAGAAGACGAGCCAGAAAAGATATTCAGATAATCGTCGAAGAAATCAACAAAATAGAGGGAAAGGAGGACGGTGGAGGTAAAGATTTCCGGAGCGAACGAATGGCTTCCATGGGGAGACGAACAACGAACTCCTCTCCAACACCTCATCTCAAAGAAAAAAGGCCGAATCGCGGAAGGCGACATGAAGCTTGTACAGATTAACGGGGAACTCGACATAGGCGGGCGTATCCCAGGGAAGAGCTTCTAAGAGATACATATCGAGAAGGGTCAGAGGAAAAATGAATGGCCGTTTAAAAGATCGTCAAGATTCACTACTATTTACCTTTCGAAGCCCAATTGGTACAGAGTTTGGGCGATCCGCTGTGGTGGAGAAAAATAAAGGGGTCTCTACCCGAAGGAGGGACTAAGAGATTGGGCAAGGAGATTGGAGTAGGTCTCCACCAACCCTTGCGATGGATCAGCATAAATCGGCGGGATTCTCCCGGCAGAAGCTGAGTACGGAAGGCTCCGGCGACCATCTCAGCCGAGACGTCAATACCGAAAAGGTTAGGCAGAACCTGAAACGAGTGGATCAGTCCCCATGCGGAGAGTCCCAGTTGAGCCAGAGCCAGTCTCACCAGTTCGTATTAGTCAATCATTAACCGTGACAGATTGCCCTGGAACCCAGTAAGAAAACATGACGAATAAACCATCGTGTAACTATAGGATCTTCCACTGCTTCGGATAAACAAGTTGGTGAGGATGAGGAGAGGAATCATGCTCTCCAAGAGTCGCCGGTGGATTTCCCTCGGAGGCAAAAAAAGGAACCAAGGGAGGCGAAGCCGGTATAGAAGAAGATGAAGTAAAGGACATCGTTACAGATGTAAAAGGAAGGAAAGAGAGTTTCAAAGGCTAACAACGATCCAAGGAGGAATAGGACAAAGAAGCGATAGGCAGAACAATCTTTGGAAAGAAAACACATAATAGAAATAGAGTCCGCACATCATTTAATAAAATAAAAGCGAACGGATCCTTATTTTAAATGATATCATTTATTGAATTAAATAATATCATTACTTATATTGCAAAAAGATATCCCAAATTCCTAAGTCATTTTGTTTGTATTCGCTTTCACATACGATAGTTTGTTATAAATGAACTTAATAAGATAAATGCAGAGAAGGCGCAGTAGAGTATATGCAGAGAAAGCTGTTTTTGCTCATACTCTGTAATACTAATTCGTAATACTGTTGTGCCATTGGTATAATAGGTGAAGATATGGATAAAAGAGTTAAATGTGGGGTTATCCTGTTTATTTTTTTACTATATATGCTTAATTTATACGTAATGATTACGTATTCACTATCGTAATTGTTTTTTGAGCAATAAAAATATATTAGTTTTCGGAAAGTTTAATATCAGGTTAGGATAAATGCATAGAAGAAGCATTACTAAACACAGAGAATTCGCAGCATTTGCTCGTACTCTGCAGTGGGGAAGTTTGAAATATTATACTATAACTTTTCTAAATTATTATTTCGAAATAACGTTGTGCACTCTACCATTGAAGTTGATGTTTATTACATGTATTGCCATTAGTAACTTAACTCCAATTCAACAAGTTTATTGGGTTGTGTCTAAAAATATATTTATAAAAGTAGTTATACATCAAATCAAAAATTATTGTCGTACCAATTAAAGAAGTCCGCTCTTCCTCTGCTGTTAGAGTGTCCAGTAAAATGGGGCCAATTAAAGAAGTCGCATAATATAAAGTCTTCATCTAGTATTTTTCTTCCAACACGACATCATTGCAAACTAGCAAATAAGGCTCCTTTTCACAACTACAGCAATGCCTTGTTTCTCGTGTTGCATCATGCGATTATCGACACGTCGTGCTTTGCAACCTTCACTTGTTCTACACACGTCCATTGATGGCTGCAGAGTATGCCCGTTAGGGTTTTCATCCTGCAAAACCATTGTTTGTAATCATGGCCCATGAGAAAATTATACATCTCGGTTTGTAGAAGAGTGCATAATGTGATGTGATGTGATATTACTTTAACTCTTAACATTTTTTGGAACCGTAAAAAGTAAGTTTGATTATTGAATTGTTCTTCAATTTGAAGACAAGAAAAAAGCGTTGAGATACATCCAACTGTTTCTTTAAAACTTTTCAGTCTCCAATACGTTTCTTCAAAACTTTTCTCCACAACTTTTCACTCTAAAAAAATGGCTCAGTTAGATATGGTTTTAGACTTGCCACTCATGAAGAATGGTGGAAGAATCTTGGTTCAAGTCGTCAGAGAATTTGGAGAGCACTATCCACGCTTTCAACCTGAAAGACACTTGATTCTCGCAGATTATAACGCTGTAAGAAATTCATGCTTTGATGTATTTATGTTGTCTCTTAGGAATATATGATTTTGTTTCATTTTTATAGGAATACATACAATCTTTGGTTTTATAATTTAGGGTGTTCGGATCTTTGCAACCATTCGAAATCATATGTTGTCAAAGTACGAGGACGTATTGAATGAAGAGGAATGGTATTTGATTAGGGATTTTGAAGTGGCGACTAGGCCGGGTCAGTAGAAACTAACACACCATGACTTCCACATCTTCTTCCATGAGGAAACCTAGATTCGAAAGGTTGCAGAAATTTTTGGTAGTCATATGACGTATTTCTCTCCATTTCACAGAGTTCTAACCGGCTCATTGCATAAGAAGATTAGTGTTGATAAGTTTTGATGAAACATTAGTTGTTTGATTTTCCATTTAACGTCTGATCAAATCATCTATACTGATGTTTTTCTGTTCATAGTTGATTTGCTTGGTGCTATTGTGAAAGTAAAAAAATTAGAAATGTATTAAGGCTTCACATATGACGTTTACATTGTCCCTTGTCACAAAGTTTTGCACTTCACATTGAGGAATTTCAAGTAAGTTAATTATTTTATAGTTTAGGATGTCTTTTGAGAACGAAGTACTATAAATTCGTCTTTGTGAGCTGCAGCGGCGAAGGGAACATTTGCTGATGATTTTGAGTTCTTCTGGCAACTTCAACCAATTGGGAAGGTCATATTCTGCGTGCTACGAAATTGGAGTATGGACTATTTTGGTGGTAGTGTTACTACTTCATTCAATCATAGAGAACTATTGCAACATATATGACTAGGTGACTCTTTCAAATTGCAGGTGAAATACGTGTCTCGGCTCTCTACCCATTCTCTGAACTACTCATTAATCCAGCAATTTCTACCGTTAAAGAAGCAATCCAACAACTAAGGGTTGTCAAGACCGGTGGTTTCTCAATGTTGAGGATACATATATTGATGACCATATTCGTCTTAACAATACCAACTAGAATAAACCTTGTCAACTTGTGTTGTTTAATGTTATTGCACTCAATCTTTTGAGACTCAGATTAACACTTATGTATGTCTCTTGTTATCATACTTGGTAATTTAAGTTTACTTTCTTTTGTTTTATTATACCTTTGTGGATGAAAACAAGTAGAGAAGACGCCGTTTATGCTCAGTGTAAGCGATGTAGATGCAGCCTAAATTCAGAGTCCGCCAATCATCTGCTTTAAGATGCAGAGTATAAGCATATACTACGCCTTCGCTCAAAATAACTGAATTGAAACGATACAAAATGAAACACTTAGAGTAAACCAGTCTTCAGAAGATACTAAAGCAAACATAGAACATAACTAAAATTACTAAATAAAAAAAACTACACTTAAAGCTTAAAAAAGAACACACAGGTGAGACTGATCCTTTCTTTGCCTCCACCACCTTACTTTTGATCCTATGGCATACTTCTCCGTCCAGCTTCGCGTAGTTGACTCGAACCTGGATTTGTCAGTCCTGTAAATATGGGCTACCTCCGGCACAAAAGGTTCATCTAGGATTGGGTCAGTCATCACCGCGCAAATTAACATCAAAACCTAATTCCATAACAACAATCCATCGCATTAACACACATGTTTAGTTGAAGTATTTTTATTTTCGACAATAACTTTGTTAAATATAAAAAAATTCCAAACCTGGGACACGGTTAAAGAAGGAGACCATTTTTCTGTCAAGATATCATAGTCAATCGCTCCATTTTCTTTGATGTTTGGGTGGTAAATCTTTGTTTTGAAACCCACCTGAATGCAAAGAGAAAGAGAATATCAATTAAAAGCATGATGACCAAGAGTGAAGTTTCATCCTGCAACAAATAACAAGTAACTGGAAAAGCAAAAATCAAACATTTGGCGTCTTAAATGGATACTACGGAGGAAAATGGATGGTAAGCAAAAAATTCCCTGCGGCATAGGGACTGTCGGAGGGTCCATTGATAGCTACTTCCCATTCGTAAACACTATCACCCATGAGACCTAAGACAAATAAGATTCAACTCAGACATTTAATCTAAATAATACTACATTTGTAAAGATCATATTACCATAAGATACAAACAATACTACATTCGTAAAGGTAACATCCGTAAATACTTAGAAGACTTAGGATCTTAATAATACTACATCCGTAACTCTCCAAAAGACATTGAATCTAAATAATACTACATCCGTAAAGTTCCTATTTTCATCCATAAATAATACTACCTCTAAATGCATAAAAGACTTAGGAGTTCTAGATTTTATACCTGCCCTGTGAATTTTGTATGAATATCCTTCTGGATCCGGTTAAGTTCCATGTTAATTCGACTTAGACTATAACCCATCGTCACAAAGTTGGTAAGAGAGACGAAGAAGATGAATGTTGTGTCTTTGATAAGAAAATAGATGTAGAGACAAAGAGACACGACTTTCTCCTATATGTTGAACACGAAGCGTTACTGTTTTTGATAAACTCTAGGGTTTTGGCAGACTAGGGAATGTGTTTTCCACTACTGCAATAAATAAATGTTCATTGCTTTTTTGATCATATCCCAACTTTTAGTTTCGGGCTGTATACTATTTAAATGAGTTGTCATTCATCTCCTCATGTGTAACAAATGAGTTGTCCTTTATTCTCATGGGAGTTCACGCCATTTAATTTCGCGGTAAATTTACGCGCCTTCTCTGCCATTTCTTATTAAATTTAATTGTCTTTTCTAAGGCAGAGTATCTTATGTTACGATAGTTGAGCGGTTTCACAGTAATCATCCCGCATGCCTCTCATGTCGAGCCATTAAATGAGGCGCGTGCTCTGCACATACTGTACTGGATATGTTTTTAAAGAGTCACGCTTTTATAGATATGGTTGAGCGATGTCAGAATTAATTGAGTTTTCTTTTCCAAGACAATTTAGAGGAAGATCGAGCCTTTTCATTTCTTTTTTTACCTATAAAAATAGTAGCTCATTGTTTACGAACAAAGTGCCTATTCATTATTCTCAAAATCCAAATACCGCATCCCATCGTATGTTAACATGGAAGTACGAGAGTCCCTTCCGACATTATCTCTATCATTGCAAGAAAACTTGGCCGTCTCACCTTGTGGAGTCTCGGACACATCCTCCGAATAGGGCGGATCGGTAGAGATATAGTGTACAGTGATGAAGTCCTAAAGGAATTTAGTATCGACGATCTATGTGAGGACACAAATAAAATTCTCCTAGATGGGGCGAATCACAGCTTTTTTGTAAGATGCTTAGACGCCGGAAACCCAACAACTATTTATTATGAGGCTACAAGACTCATGACCACAGAACAAGACATAAGCGCAGCCATGGATCTTTTGGAAATGGCTTGTCCCTTTCAGTGCTAATGCAACTTATCTCTGTGAAATGATGCGTGTATGTGCTGGACGTACGAAAAGGGCTGCACAACTTCTCAAATTATGTGTCGACGTACACGCTGAAGGTGATTTTGATAAACTCACCAGGCTTGGGGAAGGGGTTCTGGACGCGGTTGTAGCTTTCTATCCACCCATGAACTATTTTTTTGCATCAACGTGGCAATACCCTGACTGTCAAGATTTGCCTTTTCCAAATTGTGCCATTGAGCACGAATATCAACCTGGATGCAAAAACTGCTACTATATTGGTTCGCAAGACGTCTTTGTCACATTACATAAGGTGTAATTTTATTTGTTTTTGTATATAGAAATCCTTGAAAAGTTATGATTCCATAATTAAAGATGTGGATTTTAAATCATATTTATAAATTCATTCTAGAATAACATGTTTTAACATGAAAATACAAGCAAACATCTATAGTAGAGTACAAACAGATTTAGACAGATTAATGGCAGATATCAGACGTAGACTTTGCGATACTGGATGCAGACTCTGTGATACTGACTATTTTATGATTCCCACATCAACCTAAATACTAACATAAAACAACGGCGCACCATAACATAAGGACAAGTTAAATTTCTCATAACCAGATACTACGCAAATTAAACAAAAGCTATATACCAAGATTTGTTTAAATAAACTTGAAACCGGAGATTTGTCTATCTTGGCAGAGTTACAGCAGAGTGAAGCCAGAGTCAAGAAAATGGGCATGTTTTTCGATTGTGTCCTGCATTATGGCATTTTGAGCACCAGTGCTGAATTTTTGGGCTACTCTGGAAAAGACTCTTTTTCGTCTTTTAGGGTGTAGTACTCTGCGAAATTTTAGCTTTCTTATTTGGTGTTTGAATAGTCGGAGAATTACGAGATCGTTTTCTTCTCAAGTTTGGGGATGGAGTAGTGGGTGAAAGGTATCTATTTGTCTTCGGATGGAGTACTCTACGAAGGTTCTGTTTTCTTCTTCTTCCATTGATTATGCTTGAACCGTTTAGCCTTTTCAATAGAAGAAAGGTATCTCTTTGTCTTCGGTCTACCGGAAGGTATTTTTATGACTGGTGGCAGACATTGTTCACTAATTACGTGTGGTGGTAGAATTAAATCTTTATTTACAGGTTTTATAGCTTCTGAGTACATTGAATACAAGTAGCCCTTTGTGAAATGATCATCCACCAGGGTAGCTTCATCAGTTTTCTAACTTAATGCTGCTTTAATTGCGTGCTCGCATGGAATCTTCTCGACATCATATTGTCTACAAGTACAAAATCTCTGCAATCATAAATAAAAAGGAATCGAACTCAGAGCAGATAAACATGGCAAACTTTTCCTGAGACTAGTAGACTTTCTCAGGAAACGTTTCCTGAAACTGGCAGTGATAAATAGCAGAAAAAACTTACATACCTCATGTAGTTCAACCACACAAGCAAAATCTCCACCTGTAATATGACTACAATTTGAATCAATATGATGAACATTTAAAATTTCCAAGCTACCGTGTCTTTCATGCAGTAAGTTTTCAACATTTAGGGGGAAATTTGTTTTTAATGAGGCAGCTTTGTCTCACCTTTCCAAAAACCACCTTGACAATAACTTTCTAATACCCTCTAGGAAATGTTTAACAATAAATGATCTATCTTCCTTAAACACGACATTAATGGATTCTGCAATGTTGCTCGTCATTATACCAAATCTATCTCCAGGAAAATGTACACAAGCCCATAATCGAAATTCCGCCTCTTCCAAGTAAACTGCTAATTCACTATTCTGACGACAAATCACAGCAAACAATGTTTCAAAATCTACCGGTCGATATACATATGCAGCACGACACACCAAACTGAGCATTGCGTTCTTTTGAACTTTAAGATAAGGTTATTTTAGAGGTGATAGTAACATACTCTCCTATCAGCTGCGGGAAAAACATTTTCAATGGCTTTGGCGATTGATAGATGATGGTCAGAAATAATAGCCAAAATTTTATCATCAAGTATCACACCACGCAACTGTGTAAAAAACCATTCCCATGAAGCATCATTCTCTGAGTCTACAATCCCAAAAGCTATAGGAAATATACTCGAATCTGCATCTTGACCTGCACCTACTAGCATAATATTTTTGTACTTTCCAGTTATATGTGCACTATCTACCACAACAACCCTCCTTAAGAACTCAAATCCTTTGATGGAAGCACCAAAAGCAATAAACAAATACTTAAACGTTTATTGATCATCACGTTAAAGCTTTGTAATCGTACTTCGATTGGTTTGCTCTATTTTGTATAGATAGGAATGTAAGTCCTGGTAACCCTTCTCAAAAGTGCCTCTAACCAGCTCTCATGCATATGCCAACGCTTTATGCTCCTTCGTATAGTCTATGTCAAGATAATGTAGTGACTTAATACAGTTCATTACATGCTTAGGCGTGATTTCTTTAAGATCATTATCACCACTAAACCTATCAACATACATATTTCCAATATATTTTGCATTAGCCTATCGGTGACGAGAATACCTATAGACAGCAGAGCATGTATGAGCTTCTTTATATATCCGAACGAGAAATGCTGGATATTCAGATTAAACTGCTATAGTCGACGCATGAATCGTCCATGAACAATTAGGAACAAAACATTTCGCGATAAATAGTTTCTTCCTCGACGTGTCGATTTTGAAATCAAACTTGTCGATGACTGAAATCTCGCGTAATTACATTATTAATGCTTCCTTGTCATCAAATATTTTGCCAACCTTAATAGTTCCAGATTTCTTCATTGGTAATGGCTTCGTATGCGTGTCATCGAATATATCGCAGAATAAAGGCGACCTCTGCTATTGCTTCGCAGACTGTCGGCAGTCTCTGTTGTTGTTCGGTGATGGCATCATATGCTCGTCTTTAACATTACCAACATCATCAAAATCCATACCACCATCCTCTTTGACATCACAAGCTTCATCTTTACCCACAACTTCTGCTTTAATTCCATGGTTTCTTCTCCATGACACGCAAAGCCGGATAACCTCTTTTTCCACCATTGTGATAAAGTTTTCAAGTTGCCTATCGTTATTCAAGAAGATAAGAGGTGTGTCGCTAGGCATTTTCTCCATGATATGTGTACGCAACTTATAAGAAATCTCGAGTGCATTCATCTGTCTTTCCAAGTTGTAATCTTCACAAACAATGCGGAGAAATTCCTCATACTTGATCTGTTCTTCAACCGCAAACAACTTGCTTCCTTTGCTTGAATCAACGTCAAAATCCCAACCCATTTTTACCTTCCATTGTCCAAAAACAGTCAACAAATGCAACATTATCTGCAAAAAGAGAATGTTCACTAGTAGATAAACTGCAAAAAATCTGCAACACACTATCTTAGAAGATTTTTGGCAGTGCTCTACACTTTAGCATAGTATGTTAGAAATAGCTCTGCCAAAGACGTACTAGAGCTCTAGACGAGTTTAGAAGATTGTGGTTTAGATAACTAGTGTAATATTTTGAAGTGTTACATGTGTTTGTTCTTCCCGAAAATATGCTCGCCTTCAATCCCTAGATTATCTTTGACCCGCATATATTGTTAGATGTAAACGAAGATTGTCTTTCCGAAGAATGTACGTACTTTTGTTCAAAATCAAAGGCTGTAAACAATTTTATATCGCGGATTTCTCTTTCGTTTCTTGGAAAATATGAAATCTCCCTTTGAGGGTGAAATCGAAGTAGTAGATCTAGGTTTAAGCTGGAGAAGTTGAAAATATTTATAGCAAACTCAAAAAAGTAAGAAGTAAGGACATTCTTATTATTATTGTAAAAAGAGAGGGGTACATTGTAATTGACTTTAAAATCCGACCGTTTATACAATTTAGTTACGTTGCAAATGTCAAGCCAACCCCTGCAGACAGTATGCTATCGTCTGACGAGCAATATCTGCCTTAAGTCTACAAAAATGCACACACATTATCTGCTTTAAGTTTACAAAAAAGCACACACAATATATGCCTTAAGGCTACACAATTGGCACACTATATCTGCCTTAAGTATGCAATTCACGCAGATTATGCCAAAGCGTAAGGGTATTTTAGATATTTTCAAAAAAAAGTGTACTAGTTCTACAATTTTTCCTACAAATGTACCCCGCTTGAAATTAAAGTCAGAAAACGTACTATTCTAACAAATCTCCCTAAATAAAACTATACGAAACTAAACACATTATCACTTACAATCCACATATGATTTAAAGCATCAAATAGTAAATTTTCACGTCAACATCTAAAATAAATCGGTTAAATTAAAAAGTTTCTTAATTTAAGAATATTTTTGTTAATAGGAAAGAGTTTAAGAGATAAGAAAATTCTGTCATGGTTTTCTATTAACAAAATCAAAAGAATTAAGTTAATATTAGATTAGGAAAGTTTCTTGAACTCTATGCTTCTTGAAAATGAGAAGCATAACCCGTGCAATGAGCTCAGCAGAGCCCAACCAAGAGTTCCACGGTTCAGAACTTTAACTTACATAACAAGGAGATCACATATGGAGTTATAAGAATCGTCATGAAAGCTCCAAAGGAAGAACCATGGTGTCACCCGAACCGTGAACCATGGTGTCGCCCGAGCCGTGAAACATGGTGTCACCCGAGCTGTGAACCATGGTGTCACCCGAGCCGTGAACCATGGTGTCATCCGAACCGTGAACCGTGGTGTTACCCTAGCCGTGAACCAGGGTGTCACCCGAACCATGAACCATGGTGTCACTCAAGCCAAGGTTCGACAACAGGAGGTTGGGCCGAGACAACGAGCCCATGGATTCAAGCCCACAAAAGAGATATGACAAGGTTAAAGCCCATGAATCGAAGTCCATGGTAGTGGCAGGCTTTGCTAAAAGGAAATCCCGAGGAATTAGGAAATTTTTCTTATCTCTTCAGACATTAACTTAGCCGACTTAACATTGTATATATACTCATGTAAACCCTCAGAAAAGGGGATCCGCAATTTACCTAGCAAAACTCTGTACTTTTGCTCTCATACAAAAAGCTTTCTAAGCAGCTTAATAAAAGACCAACTTTGGATCTCTGTTTGTGTTTTTTGGTGGTTTTTACTCAGAAGTTTTGGATCTCTCTAAAAGACGTAACAAATTCAATTGACGTGGATTTATACTCCCACAGAATGGGTCAGACATCAAGGGGGAATGTTGGAGTTGCCACTGCCGGCAGTGATGATGTAGTGAGGAAGTCAGACTTGGATGCTCTCATCAAAAGCATCACCAAACTGACTGAATCCGGTAAGAGTTTTTCTGCCTCTAAATCTCACAAGGCCATTATCATTGATTTTGGTGCTTCTCATCACATGATTAGTGATTCCAAGCTGTTGTCAAATGTGAAACCACACTCTAGAAATGTTACAATTGCCAATGGTTAGGATATTCAGATTAGAGGAATTGGAGACTTAGAGTTTGCATCTAATTTGATGTCGGTTCAAAAGGCTACAAAGGACCCTGAGTGCTTGGCAGTTTTTAGTCCTAATGATGTATGATTTCAGGAAACTAAGTCAGGGAAGACTATTGGGGAGGGGTGTGCAAAGGATGGACTCTATGTTTTGGATAACATTCAACCGGCTGTTGGTACTCACTCTGCTTTGAGCTCCAGTTTCACTAAGTCTTTTTGGCTTGCTCGGCTTGGTCATCCTCACTCTCAAGCGCTTCAACTCATTTCACCGAATCTATCTCAAGACCAATCTCAAGATCATCAAGACTGTGAAGCTTGTATTCTAGGGAAGCATTGTAGATCAGTATTTCCTGAATCATCTATTGTTTATGATGAATGCTTTGAGTTAATTCACTCTGATGTATGGACAGCCCCCTGTACTTCCCGAGATCAATATAAGTACTTTGTTACATTCATTGATGAGAAGTCTAAATACACATGGATTACTCTTATGCCATCAAAGAGTCATGTGTTTGAAGCATTTTCTAAGTTCCAGAAATATGTATCTACACAATTCGGAGCTAAGATAAAGATCTTTAGAAGTGATAATGGTGGAGATTACATGAGCAATTGGTTCAAAGAGTTGTTGGAGAAGGAAGAGATTGTTCACCACACCTCTTGTACTTACAGTCCTCAACAGAATGGCATTTTTGAACGCAAGAATAAGCATCTAATGGAGGTTGCCAGAACAATGATGTTTGATAGAGGGGTTCCAAAGCAGTATTGGGGAGATGCAGTGATGTTTGCGTGCTACTTGATCAACAGGCTTCCAACCAAGAACCTTAAAGACATGTCCCCTTACGAGGTATTGAATAACATCAAGCCTAGTATTGATCATCTAAGAGTGTTTGGATGTGTGTGCTATGTATTTGTACCAGAAACTCAGAGGAATAAGCTGGAGCCAAAGAGTACAAGATGTATGTTCATTGGCTATTCCTCAACTCAGAAAGGATACAAGTGTTATGATCCAGACACCAAACGAGTATATGTCTCCCGTGAGGTGAGATTTGGAGAAGAAAAGGGGTTCTTTGGCGAAAAGAATTGGGAGAGGTTAAAAGATCTTGCCTCTCCCAAAGATAGAGCTGCTATATTGTAGTTCATACTTGATGGGTTAACTACTCTTGTTGGTCCCAAAACAACACCAACTACATGTGAAGAAACCATTCAAGAAGCACCAACTTACAATTATGGTACTGATGGATATCCGAATGATGAGAGCAGTGGCAGTGAGGGTGTTGAGACAGAGTTATCTACATCAGATGAAGATACAAGAGAGGGGGAATCTCAACTGGAGGATTCAGGTTCAGTCTCAATTGAGAATGATGTTATTGAAGATTCTGAAGAGACACAATCTAAAGAGACAAAATCTAATGAAGAGTCTGCTCCTCCCCTAAGAAGAAGTGAAAGAGTGAAGCATGGTCCTGATAATTGGAAGAACGAAAGAGTGTACTACAACAATGAGGTTGTTGCTCATCCAATTCAAGGGTACTATTTGGTTGCTCTTCTCCCAAGTGATTATCGGGTATTTCTTTCCAAGATTGATCAACACAAAGTGCCAGCTAGCTATGAAGAAGCTTGTTTGAGTGAAGTATGGGTTAAGGCAATGCTGGAAGAAATTGCCTCCATGAGAAAGAATGACACTTGGGATATGGTTGATTTGCCTAGCAACAAGAAGCTTGTAGGTTCTGGATGGGTTTACATAATCAAGTACACCAGCTCAGGAGAGATAGAGAGGTATAAAGCTTGGCTAGTTGCCAATGGTTATACTCAGAAGTATGGGGTGGACTACACAGAGACATTTGCCCCTGTCGCCAAGCTCCATTCAGTATAAGTTCTTTTATCTATTGCCACTAACCTATGTTGGGATCTTTGGCAAATGAATGTTAAGAATGCCTTTCTACAAGGCGACTTAGAGGAAGAAGTTTATATGGCACCACCTGAGGGGTTTCATGACACTAGCAACATCAGTAAGGTGTGCAAACTCAAGAAAGCTATCTATGATCTCAAGTAATCTCCAAGAGCTTGGTACTAAAGGCTGAGCAGTTGCTTGCTTGTTCATGGTTTTAGACAATTTGAAGCTGATCATACATTGTTCACAACTCAGGGGGAGAAATGTATTGTCGTTGTTCTCATATATGTGGATGACATTATCATTACTGGTGACAATATTGATGGTGTTAAACAGACTAAAGAGCTCCTAAAAGCATCTTTTGACATCAAGAATTTGGGGTAACTGAAGTACTTCCTTGGGATTGAGGTATGTAAACTTGTTGATGGGTTGTTTCTTTCTCAAAGAAAGCATGCTTTGGACCTACTATCTGAGACAGGGAAGCTTGGCTCAAAACCGGCTAAGACTCCCATTGAAGAAAGCTATTAGGATGTGCCTGAGGGGGAACCCCTTGCTGATGTGAAGCAGTATCAAAGAAGGGTTGGGAAACTCATCTACCTTACCATTACTAAGCCAGACATTTGCTTTGCGGTTAATCAAGTAAGCCAGCATATGCATCTGCCTACTAGACATCATTAGAGAATGGTTGAAAGGATCTTGAAGTATATAAAAGGTACACCAGAGAAAGGTGTATGGATGGGTCGCAATTCAAGCACAGACATTGTGGGATATGGTGATGCAGATTGGACAGGTGAAAAAGTTGATAGAAAGTCCACAACAGGCTACTGCACCTTTGTTGGAGGGAACTTGGTTACTTGGAAAAGCAAAAAGCATAAAGTTGTCTCTAGATCAAGTATTGAGGCTGAGTATAAGGCAATGGCAAATATAATCGGCGAACTAGTATGGCTGAAGAGTCTTCTCAAAGATCTTGGTGTTGAGCCATTCAAACCGATTGTGCTACATTGTGACAATCAAGCAGCAATCCACATTGCCTCTAATTTAGTATTTCATGAAAGAACAAAGCACATAGAAGTGGACTGTCATTACATTAGAGAGAAGGTTAAAGCACGGATCATCCTTCCCTCCTATGGAAAGAGCTCGGATCAAGTAGTAGATGTATTCACAAAGGCAACGACTTCTAAAGTTTGGGATGAGCTTCATGGCAAGATGGGCTTATTGGATCTTCACCATCCAGCCATCTTGAGGGGGAATGTTAACTTGAAGCAATGAAATAGGAATGTTGAAATAAACAAGTCTGCCTAGAACAAGTCTGCCTGGAACAAATCTGCCAAAGAGAAGAACACAAGTCTACCTTGAGATGCACAGTCTCAAAGAATAGTCAAGCTAGATATTACTTGTTTAATCTAGATAATCTAGATTAGCTTTCAATCCACTTGCTTAGCCACTTGAAAAGTCTGTATAGATAACTGATTTGTAGCCACAAAGAAGATGTCAGAAATAATACACAAGAACTATTCAGCTTAATCTCTTGCACACAAAACTCATTCTCATCTTTGTTCTTGAGTGTTCTTGAGTCTGATCTCATAAAATCTTACACCCTGATGTTTGGCACTAGGTCTTTTGCTGCATACTTATCTCTTAAGAGACTTTTATGACCTCCCCAAGTGGTGATGGTGGGCTCCTTGTAAAACCAGTGGTCATCTTCTTCTTGTAGCCACCATTGATATGCTTCACCGGTGAGTTGGCTAATGGCATAAGATAACATTTCCTCCTTCTAGATATTATTGTAGTAGAACTATTCATCTATGTTTCTCTCCTACTCTAGATAGTTTCTTCTCCCTGAAAATACATAGAGTTGAATGTCCTTATCAGTTTCATAATCGAAATCAGAATATACTACATGTTCGTGTGTGTGGGAAGTTTGATGTGGCGTGCTCCATGTATGGTCTGGTGGTTCAGGCTC
This sequence comes from Pseudoturritis turrita, assembly GCA_900406555.1. Lineage (NCBI taxonomy): Eukaryota > Viridiplantae > Streptophyta > Magnoliopsida > Brassicales > Brassicaceae > Pseudoturritis > Pseudoturritis turrita. Next base: position 664,497 of record OVBL01000650.1, on the reverse strand, counting down.
GACATATTCAGCTCTTGGTGCATCTCCAAATCCAGTTTCTTCTCATTGTTGTTTGATTTGTGTCAGTCTTTCTCCTAATGTTTGGATTTGTGTCTGAATGTTGATAAGAATTTGTATCATGTTAACTTGTTCAGCTTGCTCTCACATATATGTAATTCCTGTCTCAGGGAAACAATCAACAGATCAAGTGCACAATGGGTAATAACAAGATTTACGTCAAACTGATAAGCGATGAGCAGATGTAATTCGATCCAAAAGAAAATAATGCAACAAAGCTAAACAGAACAAATTTAATTGAAATATAATCAATTCAAGATGAAACATTATAACTTTTTATGGTTTTTTCTTTATGAATGATTTTTCTGTGATGGCGAATTAATGAAACAGCAACAGAACAACTACTTTGAATAGATGGACGAATGCAACTAAATAAAAACAATGCAGCAGGATGGATTCGAATGCATGAGTATAAATGAATGCAACATGAATTTTGTTTTTGTTTTTTTTTTGTTGCATGAATGCACAACGAAACTAAGCAACAATTAGATAAAAAATTTATGAGTTTTTCTTTCTAGAATGCAATGAAACAATAACTAGAAATAGAATGACAAATTTTTTTTTGATTTTCTGGTTAATGGAAAACAGAAAACGAAAATTGTAGAATGAATGCACAATCAGAAATAGACGAACAACAAAGATCAAAACAATAAGGTATACTTTATGGTTTTCGTTTTCTGGAAATCTAAACAAGACAGAAGCAATGAACTGAAATTTAAAAGAAAATTCTTTTGGCTTTTCTAGATGAACAATCAACTAAAACAAAAGCAAAAGCAAACGAAAACAGATTTTTATATTTTGATTTTCTGGAAACTAAGAACACAAAACGAAAATAACATAAATAAAAGAAAAGGGATAGATTCACCTGATGCTTGGAGCCTAAACTCTGATACCAAATGATGTAGGAACAAGGGGACTTGTTCTTACAAGGGTTGATAGATGGTGAATCTATAACTGGTCGTACGACACTCTCTATTGACTCAAGTGGATGTATGATGAACGTAGGTAACACGGGGGGATCGAGAGACGCCACACAGAGAATGATAAGCTCTGTGATAAGTCTTAACACTCAGCTTCAAGTGAATCTCACACAGGAAGAAGAGAGGTTTGCACTCTTGCTTCAATCGTCTTTAACAAGAAAACTAGGTATTTTATTAATCACAACATAAGTGTTACAAGCTGAGAAGGAGCTTTATAAATAGCTCTGTAGCTGTGGCTTCTTTGGCCGAAATTATACAAGAAAAGGAAACAAAAATAACCAGCTAAGCATTCCACAAAAGGAAAAACTATTAAACTAACTTGAGTCTATTGGTGTGCCAAATACCACTGAGCTGATCCATATTATCTGCACAAACCGTATAAATAAAATATACCTGATTTCAGCCTGAAATGAGCTTAGTTGAGGCTGAGATGGTTATGTGAGGTCATGGCCTGTCCAGCTTGTAGTCCTTCATGAATTCTTGCTCTTGAAGTTTCTTGAAGACGAAATGATGAAGATCTTCAAGTGGTTCCACGTAATTATTCAAACTTGCGTTCTTGCTTCATTTGCTCTATCTTGGCCGAATGACTTGTTTTGGAGGTAACTTGCTGCTCCGGTGTGATTTCAGTGAGATTCTTGATGTTTTGAACTCCATTTCCTACCAAGTAAACAGACTTACCTTGGTTGGTTTGAAGCTGATCTTCCTTGATGCTTAAAAACCCAAAAATCCTCTTTTAGATATAAATCGGGTGCATTGGACCTCTCTTAAAGGTTGATGGGTTCTGGTTTGGTTCTAAGCGGCTCCAGGTTCCACTGTGTTTAAGAGGATCACTGCTACTGGGTTGAACTCTTCTTGCAGCTTTCTAGTCTTGGAATGTGTTATTCCAGCTTCCTTGACTTCAGGTACATGGTCTAGGTTTGAGTTTGGTTTGATGTCCACATCACCTCCTCTCTCTTTCGACTCCGCCTCTCCCTTCTCGAGGACGAGTTGCCTTGAAACAGATCATCTCTTTCTATCACCAATGAAGCAGCAGTTCTGCTTCTGTGTGCGACGGCGGCGACGTAGTCTCTTCCTTAGTGGTGGCTTCTCGGTAGTTCCCAGGAGATATGCGTGATGGTTACTAGGAAGTGGTTCTCTTGGTGGTCTTGCGCGGTGGATCTAGTTCATGTTCGTTTTCGCGGCAGAATTCCGACACATCTAGGCGGCGGATCTCTGGTGGTTACCGGTGAATCCTACCTCTCTGCAGCATGTTTTGGCTCCTACTAGGTGGCTGAGTTTCTTTGCGTGTCTCGGGCTTCGTATTGAGAGATTATCTAGGAACCAAATTTAGATGGAGGAGAGAATGTCGTATCCTATTCTCTGTTTTGTTTGGGTTTTGTTGAGTTAGTTTCTAGGCTTGCTTTTTGAGTATTGGTTAGTCGGCTCGATGCAATGTGTATTTTGTGACAGATGTATTGAGCGCTTTTATTGCTTTATTTTTGGAGGAGATAGTAAGGCCAGGTTGTCGAAGTGTTGCTAGGCTCTGTGCTAGCCGACATCGGGGAATGATCTTGGTAGAGTCAGTGTTCTCATCTCGGTATCTATTGACTTGTGTTGCTCTAATTTAGTTCGAGGTCTAATTTAGTCGATTTACATTCGTATGAGGGACGAAGAGGACCGTTGTGACTACGGTATATATACTTTCCTAGATAGTAGGACATATTCTCGGACTTCCAGTGAAACAGCTTCTGCTAGACATTATTTCAATTTGCTCTCTCTCTCTCAAGTCTCTTCACGCAGATTTGTCTCGGCTAACCTTAAACTCATGATTGCAAGTTGGTTATCGTTTGCTTCTACCTCTGTTTGTTTCACAATTTACGGTTCAAACAATGATTATATTTTGCTTCCATATTTTTAATTTTTTTTGACATGCAACCAATTATCTTGATTAAGCAATTTATTAAAATAACTTATAAAACCTAGACATTTCATTTCTAATGATATTTACATTCTTATAAAAAAAACAAAGGCTTTTGTCGGAGGGCACATATCATTCAATTACTTTGGCACTTGGAGAGTGGAAGATTATACATGAGTTCTACATTCAATTGCTTTTAACTAAAATGCATTTTAAATTAAAATATTGAACGATTTTTTATAACAAATCTACTATATTAATTTTTTTATCAAACATCTAAGAACGTCATAGAGTCGACAGTGGAGATTATGCGTAGCGCGCACGTGGTTGTATCTCTTTTTTTTTTTTTTGTCATCTGAATTTTTATTAAACAAAGGTAGAATACCAGGTAAAATACAAAGCCAGAACGAATCCAGAAACTAAGCCGGCGGACACACATATCCCCAGAGACAAAGCCCACACGAGGGAGACATGATTTTAAACATAAAAACCGAAGGCCATAAATTCACTACTATGACAACTAGAACAAGGCAGATAAAAAAGTTTATCCGGATAGGATGGATAGACAAAGACCAAACTGGACTACAAAGATCACAAGCCAAAAGAAGCAAGTCCGACATGTCAAAAGCCCAAAAGACAACACCTCCGGATCAGAGAAAAGATATCACCATATCTAGATATCAGAGCAAGAGCAACTTGGAAGGGACCAAAACGAAGGTCGAACAGGAAGAACCACCACCCAAACCAATGTTGCAAAGGACTTTGAAGGCGCAATATCAACCCAAATAGTCCCAACTGAGTCTAGAAATCACTCCCCTTTTCAAAGAACGTTAACAACAAAAGCATAAAGTAGAAACACTTCACCAAGGAAGGATACCAAGGAGACCCGAATCAAAAGAGATCACGGAAAGATCAAGAGCTGAAGAAAGCTAGAGGAGGCGCGTACGAAAGCGGTGAAAACGCACCGAAAGACAGAGCCGACGCCATATGTTCCACCATAACCCAACTCTCCGATCTTAAAATGAAAACTCACATGAACCGAACCCGGGAACGCCTTCAAACATAACAAACACAATCACCAAGGCCACAGTCCCAACTAAATCACCGGAAAAGCTGAAACCCACACAAAAATTACACAGAACAAGCTCCAAACCTATGGAGATCAGAGCCAGAACGAACCACGACCCGAGGAGAGATAAGCAAATAGATCTGACCTTGAAGATCAACGGATGCAGCGATAAGGAGATAAGAACCACTCGCTCTTCGACCAGAACCGTCCGCAACCTGGATCAACGCTCGAGACCCAAACAGATCTGAAATCTTTCCCATCACCGAACCATGCTCGAGCCGAATACCAAACCCATAAGCTGTAGAAACCCCGACTGAAACCGAGACAAACAAAACTACAAAAAGCAAAAGGTAGAAGGAACCACGGGACCGGCACCGGCGCTATGAGAGCCGCCGGTCGCCGGCCAAAACTCTCAGAAACTTTGAGTGTTACTGTAGCGGCGGCTAGGTTATTTAGAGAGGTTTTTGGCACGTTTTTGGAGCTCTGTATGGTGCGCGTGGTTGTATCTCATTTCTATTTTTCTGTTTGATTCATTAATTTCTTCTATTTTTTTCAGATTTAATTTTTTTTTTAGAAAATAAACATTGGTTTAATTGAAGCAGAATAGACATAGATTGGTAATAAAGTGAGAAGCACAAAATTAACAAATCTACCTCTGAGTGAAGTTTAAGATTTTTTTTTTTTTGCAAAGTTATAGCTAAATCTAGCCACAGTGTATTTTATCATAGCCACAAGTTTCCAAAAATTTTGTGTCACAACTGAATTAGAGAAGACATCATTTTTTTGCTCATTTAGTATACCACTATCATTTATTCCTTGTAGACATACAACTATAAAATTGAGACCAATTTAAAAAAAAAAAAAAAAGAGAATTTGTGTTCTAAAATTCCTAAAACTTTTTGTATTAGAAGTATTTTGACACCCGTAACAAATGTTAATTAAAATATTTCGTTACTTTGTGCAAATGTAATTGGTTTAGGATCAATATATTTCTTTTATTCACTCTGAATCAGTTACTACACATAAAAAAACACAACCAAATTAAGCGGACAAACTAAATGCTAAAACATAGGTTTTGTTAAGGAGAACCAATGAAACTCTCCCGCCGATAATGAGCCCCAAATCTCACCAAAATACTTCAACATCCAAACAATCTATTCAGACCTTTTCATAAACCCAAGTCTGGGCAATTACGATTTATTGCATGGTCAATTCTCAAAAATATCACACTTTGAAATCTTATTTTCAAAAATACCACAATTAATTTTTTTGTCAATTACCACCATTGGTTTTATTTTTCAAAAATACCACTAAAAGTTTTGGTTTTCCAAAAATATCACAAAACTAAAATTAAACTTTAAATCTTCAAAATTAAACCCTAAACCCTAATGAACACTAAATCTAAAATAGTTAACCCAAATCCAGAAATTTAAATTATAAACCCTTGAAAATCATTTTTAGTGGTATTTTTAGAGTACCAAAACTTTTAGTGGTATTTTTAGAATATAAAACAAATGGTGATATTTTTAAAAACAAAATTTTAGATATTTTAAGGAATTTCTCGTTTTGCATCCAGTTCTAGATTACAATTAGTTATCGTAGACTGTTAGATACGGTTTGACCAGCTGGACTTTTTCAAAAGTATACCAAGTGTAGCTTTGCATATCAAATCATAGGTTAGCAAAAATGCAAATTTGATTATTGTCTACATGTATCATTATATTTGATTTAACTCTTGGAAACCCCTAAACAAGGCATTTTCCGGAGGTTCTTTCGCAACAAAAAAGATATCATGTATCGCTGTAATTGGAGATTCATACTCACTTTCCCTTCTAAGAGTTCTATGGACCTGCACGGTAACAAATACATAAAATCAATTTGCCTTTTAAGTATATAGGGAGTGAATGCAAATGTAATTGTTTTGCATAATAAGCCAAGGGCAGGAGTAGCTCATTCATTAGTAAACATAACTCTTAAAAGTCCCAAGTATATAACCAAAGAAGGTAGTTACTTCTCTCCAGTATTGCTTCTCTCTAATTCCATCCCAAGTATATAACCAAAGGAGATAGTTACTACTCTTCAAAGCACCCCCATGAAAAAAACAAGACTAAACGAGATTGACTTTACTGGCAATATGGTGATTGTTAGCCGAGGACAATTGGACCGGAAACAATTGATCCATATGGTGGATATTCCAACAACATAAGTCAAAAGTTGTATGATGCACATGTTTGAGATTGAAAAGATAAGTTCTTCGCATGGCTTGCGTTAGAAAATAAAATAAAATCCAAAGTAAACTAAGTTCAAGAGATATCCAGTTATCTCCTAACGTCACATAAAATTTGTACTTTTAAAAATGTTTTTCTGGAACATAAATTCTCAAGGACAGGGAACTAAATTCAATTTAACAACACAGTATTTGTGGGCACGATATCTAGTTTTCAACTGCATCATCATGTTCTATATGTTCTACCATCGTAGGTGCTAAGTAATCTAAGGTTCGACTCATTGTTTTCCTCTTGTTACTTTACTCATTTGTCAACCCAAAGTTGACAATTTCACAACTTTCCATGCAAGTATATGACAATATTAATGACCGAAATCCTAAGCTCCGAGAAGTTAGTTTATAAGAAAGCTTTAAAAATCCACAACAATCAAACATATAAGCTCGACGAATCACAACGTTTTAGGAGCTTACACAATGAACATTGCAAGAAGATGACGATGTAAAATTAAGATATAAGGGGAGAGCGAGAAACTCACTGTGGCAGCTTGTTGTTCAGTAAGATGATCATTCTTTGTTTAGGAGGCCATAGAGCTGACAACCATGAGCATAGTGGACTTTAAAGTAGATTGGTAGGATACATATTCCCAAAAGCTGATGAAATACAAAACTCAGGTTGCAAATCTTTTAAAGTGAATAAGGATGCTTCCTGCATGGAAGATGTAATATAAAAGAAGAAATAGTTCAAAATTGTGCATTTTCTAACTTTAATGTCAAGCGTGGTACCCTCGTAGGGAAAATTGTAGAACTAGTACACTTTTTTGGAAATTCCAGCGCTACCCCTTAAGTCCAGCAGAGTTAACGCGGACCGGTGGCACACTTTCTGCATGTTGACATTTGCAACGCAAGTAAATGTAGACTACGTAGAGTACAAGTAGAGAGAGAAAAGAGTATGCGCAGTCTCTGCTTTTACTAGCAGAAGAAAAACAAAGCGTTCTCAGTCTCTGCCGTTGGAAGCAGAGTATACGCAAACACTGTTTATATTCTACTTGTATTATGCAAAAATTTAGTATACACTGCTGTGCTTTTTTACAGTTAGGGTTTCGCAGACCAAACCACCTAACGGTAGACCAAAGCCAGACTGGTATCAGACTTTAGGATAATTCATTACAAAAAAGAGCTAAACATTGTCTCCTTCCAATTAGCTTTGCACTTATGTTTCTTCATAATAAAAACATAAACTCCCGACAAAAATAAACAAACAAACATAAACTCATAAACAGTTTTATTAGAAGTGATCAGAGTTGTAATCTTGAAGGGGTGGAAGAAACAACACAAAGGCATCTCGTCCTCATCCATGAAGCGCTATGCGAGCGTGTTGTTAGGGAAACGGGCCGAAAGTGAGTGAGTATTGGTTAGGCCCAACCATGAAGTAGACATATCCATGTCCATTCGCTTCATCCTCAATGAACTTCACCGTGGCAAGGAAATGCATGGTTGGCATGGGGTAGGTCAAGTAGTCCATATATCCTCCAACTCCTTCAAGTGCTTGAACCCTTCTTGTGTCCACTCCTCAAAATCGCAGGTGCCTTGAAAAGAATGGTGACTGATTCTTGTTGAAGTGCTCGTGGTTGTGAAATAATCCCTAATTTAGTTATGTTCTAAAATAATTTTGAAAAAACTAGCGCTACCCCTTAAGGTCACCAACGGCAGAAGACAATCACCAGTAGTGCATTAACCGGTATAAGCCGAAACCAGAAAACTCGAGAAACTCGGTGAAAACCGAGTGGGTAGGGTATGAAAACCGAGTGGGTAGGGTTTCGCAGACTGACTGAATATCACCAACGGCAGACCGAATGCAGATCGCAATCGGAGAATTTTGCGTTGATGTTTGGGTGGTAAATCTTTGTTTTGAAAGCCACCTGCATGCAAAGACAAAGAGAATATCAATTAAAAGCAAGATGAAAAGCAAGATGATCAAGAGTGAAGTTTCATCCTGCAACAAATAACAATTAACTGAAAAAGCAAAAAGCAAATCTTTGGCGCCTTTATCGGATAATCCGGAGGAAAATTGATGGTAAGCAAGAAAATCCCTCCGGCATAGGGACTGTCGAAGGGTCCATTGATAGCTGCTTCCCATTCGTAAACACAATCACCAACGGGACCTAAAACATATAAGACTCAACTCAGACATTTAATCTAAATAATACTACATCCGTAAAGTTCCTATTATCATCCGTAAATAATACTACCTCTAACTGCATAAAAGACTTGGGAGTTCTAGATTTTATACCTGCCCTGATGAACTGTGTAGGAACATTCTTCTGGATCCGATTAAGTTCCATTTTAATTCGCCTTACACTATAACCCATGGTCACAAACTTGGTAAGAGAGACGAAGATGATGAATGTTGTGTCTTTGGTAAACAAATAGATGTAGAGACAAACAGACACGACTTTCTCCTATATGAATACGAAGCATTACTCTAGGGTTTTGGCAGACTAGGGAATGTGTTTTCAACTACTGCAATAAACACATGTTCATTGATGTATACTTTTTAAATGAGTTGTCATTCATCTCCTCATGTGTCAAAAAATGACTTGTCCTTTATTCTTATGGGTGTTCGCGCCATTTATTGCGCGGCAAATTTACGCGCTTTCTCTGCCATTTCTTATTAAATTGAGTTGTCTTTTCCAAGGCAGAGTATCTTTTGTTATGATATATGACCGGTTGCACAGTAATCATCCTGCATGCCTCTCGTGTCGAGCCATTAACTGAGGCGCGTGCAATGACTGTACTAAATGTTTGACCGATGTCCCTGTAAATTGAGTTTTATTTTCCAAGACAATTTAAAGGAAGATCGACCCCTTTCATTTCTTTTCTTATCTATAAAAATAGTAGATTGTTTACGAACAGAGTGCCTGTTAATTATTTTCAAAATCCAAATACCGCATCACATCGTAGGTTAACATGCAAATACCAGAGCTCCCTTCGGACATTATCTCTGTCATTGCACGAAAACTTGGCCGCCTCACCTTGTGGAGAGTCGGACACATCCTCCGAATAGGGCGGATCGGTAGAGATGTAGTGTACAGTGATGAAGTCCTCAAGGAACTTAGTCTCGACGATCTATTATGAGGTTACAAGACTCGTGACCGCAGAACAAGACATCAGCGCAGCCATGGAGCTTTTGGAACGGCTTGTCCCTTTCAGTGCTAACGCAACTTATCTCTGTGGAATGATGTGTGTATATGTTGGACGTACGAAAAAGACTGCACAACTTCTCAAATTATGTGTCGACGTACACGCTGAAGGTGATTTTGATAAACTCACCAGGCTTGGGGAGGAGGTTCTGGATGCGGTTGTAGCTTTCTATCCACCCATGAACCATTCTTTTGCATCAACGTGGCAATACCCTGACTGTCCAGATTTGCCTTTTCCAAATTGTGCCACTGAGCACGAATATCAACCTGGATGCGAAAACTGCTACCTGTATTGGTTCGCAAGACAGTTTTGCCGCATTATATAGGAGATTTGAACTATTTCTTCTAATTTTATTTGTTTCTGTATTTATAAATCCTTGAAAAGTTATGATTCCGTAATTCAAGATGTGGATTTTAATTGAATAACATGTTTTACCCTCGGATTTGTTGAGCATATATATTTTTTGAATGAAACTAAAAGTAAAATCTATAGTAGAGCACAGGAAGATTAATAGCAGATTCCTAGATGATTCATGTAGATATCAGACGCAGACTTCGCGAGACTTGATGCAGATGTAGACTCTGCGATAACAGATGCAGATTCTGCGATACCAGATGCACACTCTGTGATACCGACTATTTTATGATACCCACATCAAACTAAAGACTAACATAAAACAACGGAGCACCATAAATAAGGACAAATAAATAAAGTTATAAACCAAGATTTGTTTCCTTGTTTAAATAAACTTGAAGCCAGATTGAAGCCAGAGTAAAGCCAGAGTGAAGCCAGAGTAAAGCCAGAGTGAAGCCAGAGTCAAGAAAATGGGCATGTTTTTCGATTGTGTCCTGCATTATGGCATTTTGAGCACATGTGATGAATTTTTGGGCTACTCTGGAAAAGACTCTTTTTCATCTGTGGGGGTGGTGTACTCTGCGAAATTTTAGCTTTCTTATTTGGTGTTTGAGTAGTCGGAGAATTACGAGATCGTTTCCTTCTCACCTTTGGGGATGGAGTAGTGGGTGAAATATTATCGCTGAATGGAGTACTCTGCTTTGTTTTCTTCGTAACAGATGGAGTCCTCTGCTTCATTTTCTTCGTTGTGGATTGAGTCCTCTGCTTTGTTATTTGCTCTGTGGATGGAGTACTCTGTGAAGGTTCTGTTTTTTCCTTCTTCCATTGATTACGCTTGAACCGCTTAGCCTTTTCATAGCAGAAAGGTATCTCTTTGTCTTCGGTCTACCGGAAGGTACTTTTATGACTGGTGGCAGACATTGTTCACTAATTACGTGTGGTGGTAGAATCAAATCTTCGTCTACAGGTTTTATAGGTTCTGAGTACGTTGAATACAAGTAGCCCTTTGTGAAATGATCATCCACCAGGGTAGCTTCATCAGTTTTCCGAATTAATGCTGCTTTAATCGCGTGCTAGCAGGGAATCTTCTCGACATCATATTGTTTACAAGTACAAAGTCTCTGCAATCATAAATTTAAAAAAGGAACCGAACTCAGAGCAGATAAACAAGGCAAACGTTTCCTGAGACTGGCAGACTTTCTCAGTATACGTTTCCTGAAACTGGCAGTGATAAATAGCAAAAAAAAACTTACATACCTTCTGTAGATCAACCACACAATCATAATCTCCACCTGTAACATGGCTACACTTTGAATCAGTATGATGAACATTTCAAAATTTCCAAGCTACCGTGTCTTTCATGTAGTAACTTTTCAACGTTTGGGTGGAAATTTGTTTTTAATGAGGCAGCTTTGTCTCGCCTTTCCACAAACCACCTTGACAACAACTTTCTAATACCCTCCAAGAAATGTTTAACAGGAAATGATCTGTCTTCCTTACGCGCGGCATTAATGGATTCTGCAATGTTGCTCGTCATTATACCAAATCTATCTCCTGGAAAATGTGCACAAGCCCATAATCGAAATTCCGCCTCTTCCAAGTAAACTGCTAATTCACTATTCTGACGACGAATCACACCAAACAATTTTTCAAAATCTACCAGTCGATATGCATATGCAGCACTACACACCAAACTGAGCATTGCGTTCTTTTTGAACTTTAAGATGAGGTTATTTTTGAGGTGATAGTAACATACTCCCTATCAGCTGCGGGGAAAACCTTCTCAATGGCCTTTGCGATTGATAGATGACGGTCAGAAATAATGGCCAAATTTTTATCATCAAGTATCACACCACGCAACTATGTAAAAAACCATTCCCATGAAGCATCATTTTCTGAGTCTACAATCCCAAAAGCTATAGGAAATATACTCGAATCCGCATCTTGACCTGCAGCTACCAGCATAACACCTCTGTACTTTCCAGTTAGATGTGTTCCATCTACCACAACAACCCTCCTCAAGAACTCAAATCCTTTGATGGAAGCACCAAAAGCAATGAACAAATACTTAAACCTTTGTTGAGCATCACGTTCAAGCTTTGTAATCGTACCTGGATTGGCCTGCTCTATTTTGTATAGATAGGAAGGTAAGTCCTGGTAACCCCTCTCAAAAGTGCCTCTGACCAGCTCTCGTGCATATGCCAACGCTTTATGCGCCTTCGTATAGTCTATGTCAAGACAATGTAGCGACTTAATACAGTTCATTACATGCTTAGGCGTGATTCCTTTAAGATCATTACCACCACTAAACCTATCAACATACATCTTTCCAATACATTTTGCATTAGCCTGTCGGTGACGAGAATACCTACAGACAGCAGAGCATGTATGAGCTTCTTTATATATCCGAACGAGAAATTCTGGAGATTCAGATGAAACTGACAGAGTCGATGCACGAATCCTCCAAGAACAATTAGGAACAAAACATTTCGCGATAAATAGTTTCTTCCCCGACATGGCGATTTTGAAATCAAACTTCTCGATGACTAAAATCTTGCGTAATTGCATAATTAATGCTTCCTTGTCATCAAATATTTTGCCAACCTTAATGGATCCAGATTTCTTCATTGGTAATGGCTTCGTAGGCGTGTCATCGAATATATCGCAGAATAAAGGCGGCATCTGCTGTTTCTTCACAGACTGTCGGCAGTCTCTACTGTTGTTCGGTGATGGCATCATATGCTCGTCTTTAACATTACCAACACCATCAAAATCCACACCACCATCCTCTTTGACATCACAAGCTTCATCTTTACCCGCAGCTTTTGCTTTAATTCCATCCTTTCTTTTCCATGACACGCAAAGCCGGATAACCTCTTTTTCCGCCATTGTCATAAAGTTTGCAAGTTTCCTATCGTTATTCAAGAAGATAGGAGGTGTGTCGCCAGGCATTTTCTCCATGATATGTGTAGGCAACTTATAAGAAATCTCGACTGCATTCATCTGCGTTTCCAAGTTGTAATCTTCACAAACACTGCGGAGAAATTCCTCATATTTGATTTGTTCTTCAACCGCAAACAACTTGCTTCCTTTGCTTGAATCAACGTCGAAATCCCAACCCATTTTTACCTTCCATTGTCCAAAAACAGTCAACAAATGCAACATTATCTACAAAAAAAGAGAATGTTCAAAAGATCTGCAACACACTGTCTTAGAAGATTTTTCGCAGAGCTCTACACTTTGGCAGGGTCTTTTAGAAATAGCTCTGCCAAAGACGTACTAGAGCTCTAGACGTAGTTTAGAAGATGGTGGTTTAGATAACTAGTGTAATGTTTTGAAGTGTTACATGTGTTCGTTCTTCCTGAAAATATGCTCGCCTTCAACCCCTAGAATATCTTTGACCAGCAGATATTGTTAGATGTAAACGAAGATCGTCTTTCCGAAGAATGTACGTACTTTCGTTCAAAATCGAAGTCTGTAAACAATCTTATACTCGGATTTCGCTTCCGTCTCTTTGAAAATATGAAATCTCCCTTTGAGGGTGAAATCGAAATAGTAGATCTAGGTTAAAGGTGGAGAGGTTGAAAAGATTTATAGCAAACTCAAAAAAGTAAGAAGTAATGGCATTCTTGTTATTATTGTGAAAAGAGAGGAGTACTTCAAAATCCGACCGTTTATACACTTTAGTTACGTTGCAAATGTCAAGCCATGCCCTGCGAACAGTATGCTACAGTCTGTCGAACAATATCTGCCTTATGTCTACAAAAAAGCACACACAACATCTGCCTTAAGTCTACAGAAAAAGCACACACAATATCTGCCTTAAGGCTACCACAATTGACACACTATATATGCCTTAAGGCTACACAGTTAGCAGAGGTTAAGAAGAGTCTGTCCAGTCTTAGCCTTAAGGCTACACAATCGACACACTATATCTACCTTAAGACTACAGAATTAGCAGAGTTTAACCAGAGTCTGTCCAGCTTTAGCCTTAAGGCTACACAATTCACACACTATATCTGCCTTAAGGCTACATAATTAGCAGAGTTTAAGCAGAATTTGTCCAGCCTTAGCCTTAAGGCTACACAATTCACGCAGACTCTGCCAACCGTAAGGGTATTTTAGACATTTTCAAAAAAAGTGTACTAGTTCTACAATTTTCTCTACGAAAGTACTCCGCTTGACATTAAAGTTAGAAAACGCACAATATCAGCAACTGTCCCAATATAAAATAGGTTTTGAAATTGATGCACCAAATTCAATAAATTTGTAGATGTTATATCAAAATTTCCGAAAAGAAAAAAACCATACATAGAGAATGAGATCAGAAGGTTAGCCTTTGGTGAGAGCGTCTTATTAGTGGAAAAGGGTAAAATTTTCTTCCCCAATCTATCCTCACAGGAGACCGTGTGACAATGCCTGCAACCTAAAAGAAGCCGAATTAGTGTGTAGGAAAGAAATCTTCTAAAACTGACAAGAGATTTTTTAAGCTACATAGTTCCTGAAGATCTGTACTAAATTTATCTTATATTCTTCTAGTCAAAAGGGCTAACAAAATCAAATACGCAATGTGCATAAGCATCTTCTTCAGATGAGATCATCGTAAGAACAACAACGGTTTGAATTAGGAATATTCAAATCTGAGTGTTAATGGTTGAAGTTTGTCCACGCACACCAATGAAGAGACCTTCACCTTCTCTGCTTCTGATAGGTCTCAGATTGATTGCAAACTAGAACATAAGAACACTTGTTTTTGGGCAATTCAGATTGCCTCTTTTTGGCTTTTTCATTTCTTTAAATACTGAAACAAAACATGTACGATGGAGTCTCAACTCCTACAACTTAGGAAACAGGGAAAGTGGTGAAGTGGTTCCGTACAAGTAGGAAGACCAAGTCACTTACTAAGGCCTTGATTGGTAAGGACTGTGGCCGTAGACTTTTGCTGTAAGCTTTTGGCTGTAAAAGCTGTGACTGTAACTTAAATTATGAGCAAAAATCTGAATAATAATTAAAACTATAGATTTTGATTTATTAATTATTAAAACTCAATAATTATAAAATGACCTTGGAAAAAAATAATAGATTTTGTGGAATAAATCATAATGGTTTCAAATAAAATTTATAACTCATTCTGAAGTAACTTAATACTATATTAAAAGAATAAATATAAATCATTTTGCTGTTTATTAATTAGTGAGATAGTTAAAAATATATCCAATTATTGATTTCCAATAATTATATATAATCTAATTAATATATAAATAACAATTATGAAAATAATTTCAAAAATATCAACAAAAATTATTTATATAGTTTATGGAAACTGATTCCACTAATTAAAAAAATTGATTGCCAATTCAAATTCTAGAATTTAATTAATTTATTTATTAAATATATTTAGTAACAGTTGATTATTGGAAACTATTAATATTATTCCACTTTTCTTACAACAAAATTCAATTTCAGTTAATCACTTAGATTTTATTTTAATTAATTATATTATCTGAAGAACGTGAACTCAATTGAAAAAAAGTGCAACAAATTAAAATATTAAACAATAGCCATGTGAAGTCTAGTTTCTATGACTTTAGAGAAAAGAAAAATTTAAAGAACAAATGAAAAAAAGTCTACGGTTGGACTGTAGAGAAAAAAATGGAAGGTAAAAGTCTGATTGGTTGAAATATAACTGTGAGGACTGTAAAACTCAATAAAGTCCTTACAGTCCAAACACCAATCACCCCCTAAGGGGGTGATCGGTAAGGACTTTAACTATTGACTGTTACTTAATTTTTTTTTTAAAATTGCTGTAGATAATTTAACTTAAAAAAAATTGGTTGTGACTTTAAAAAAACAAAAGTCATATTTTGTAGGCTTAAAAAAAAACTAACCAAACAAGAACAAAATTTAAAGAAAATGGCTGTGAGAATTTTTAGGAGGAATTTTAGGACTTTAGAGACTTGTAAAACAAAAAAGTTTGATTGGGTAAATTGTGACTTTAATAACTTTAATTTTTTAAAAGTCTTTACAGTTTTAAAAATTCAATTGCCAATCACCCCCTAAGTCTCTTTAATTGACAAACCTTTTATTGGGCTTGCGGGGTCTTGTTGACTGTCTTCTACAGCCCACATCTTGAAGCCCATCGTGATCCACATCGTTTCTTCTTTGACACACATCAATAATGCCGCCGCCAAAACGAACCTTGTCCTCAAGGTTCAAGTCAGGAAAGCTCGCCTTGATTTGCAATGTATCTTCCCATGTAGCTTCTTCTACTGGCAATCATGTCCACTGAACTAACGACTCGTGAAGCTGGGTTTGGCCATGTACTATTTGTCCACTACAAGAAAACATAGCATGAGGAACTCCCTAAACGGTCCCAAAATGGTCGCTAATAATCTGAAATAAGCAACTGATTTGAGACTAAAAAAAATAGTCGCTAATTGAAACAGTCGCAAATTACGGACTATTTTGTGACTACTAAACTTAGTCGTACATAAGCAACCACTTTGAGACAACATTTAGTAGTCGTACATTAAAGACTAAATAGTGACGGATATTGGTAGTCGTATTCCTGAGACTAATTTGTAACTGTATTTGTAGTCACAGATGTGCGAATTTTTCTAGACTGATAAGTTAGAAGCTAATTAGCAAAAGATAAATCAAATAGTATTGCATTTAGTCTTTCTTTTATGTCACGTACAAAATTAGTCCTCATTTTAGTATGAGACATGAAACAAAACGGGAGATATGATTATGTTCTTCTTTGCTTTGAGTTATTCCCCTTCCCCAAACTACTGCTACCGCTCTCATCTTCTTTTGGAGGTCCACTGCTCGGTGTTATCTTAGCTACGCATTTCCCAGTCAATATATTGCAAATATTGATTGATCATACTGCACCATCATAAAACCAATCAGTGAGATCTATTAGTTTAAAAAATATGTATATTAACGGGGCTTATTATATTTACCATTTCCTTTTATCCACTGAATTTGAAGATTCTCATTCTCTTGCTTAACAAAGTTTCTCATTGAATTGTTCAATGAAATCAACTTTCTTGCTTCGGTGAAGCAAATGATTAAAGGACTTGAGAACTGTGACATCTTCTATCGATAGAATCTTCAAAGGAACATGACTAGTACCTCTCTTGAAAATCAATAACATTATCCCTAAACTGATGCAGGTAAAGAATCAGCAGCTAACTAAGTCACAAGTCTTGTACACACTGCAAAAAAGAAGCACAAAAGGGCTAAAGACAGATAAAAAAAGTTACCTGATCTTAATTTCTTGGACATGTTTATCTGACATTGAATATAGCTGGTATAGTTTTTCAGATCAAAAACCTTGTACACACTGCAGAAACAGCTATTGTTGCTCAGTGGAAGAAACTTGTTGTCACAAAATTTAGGTAGCCAAAACCAAAAATTAACCTGTCCTACGCAGAATAAGTCAGCACCTTTCCATTGACATCATCAAACTCTATAAAACCCGGCCACTTCAATGATTCAGATTCAAAAAGAGCAAACCCTGCATCTGGCTGACCTCTCAGAATATACCTATTACTTGGAAAATAACCAGAAAGACACATTAGTTTGAATAAACCAAGATAACAGACACTAAAATATAAACCGGGAGACAACATACTCAATTATAGTGGATCTGCATTTTAAAGAGCTGAAATTGTCGGAAGCATAAACTGAAACTGTGATGAGAGAGAATCATTGTTCTTGTTGTAGAATAAGCTCCGGATAACTTCATCTGTACTAACATTTTAAAAGCATATTCTCCTATTCGTCTCTGCAATGAAATCAAGAATCCAAATGTAAAGCTTCCAAGTCAAAGACACAAAGCTGAGCAAGTAGTCAAGTTAAGAAAAGTACCTCTACTGAAAGCTGCGCAAACACCAGAATGAGCAAGCGCAAAGACAATATCTCTTGCAACAACAATCTTGGATCTCATCCGACAGAACTACCGAAACCGAAATCTTCGATTGCAGATCTACTTTTTTGAGACTCTATTCTCCTTTTTTGGTGACCTAAAGGCCTTGAAAGCCGTTGTTCGAGGACCACCACCATCCCCTCCTTTACCGCTAATTCCATCACCATGTACATCTCTAACTCTTCGTGGGTACTTCTTCTCGTTCGGTAAGATAAAAGATACATGGAATGGAACTCACAAACAGACAAAGCTACACACTAAGAATACACGAAGTACGAAAGCAAACAGACGACAGGCGAAGGGAGCAGGGGCAAACCTTAAAGCACCAAACCAGAAAAGATCATGATCCAAAACCACCGGACCACACACACCAACTCCCATAACTGAACCTTCCACTATCACTGCCCGAATCCCAGACTAGATCTGAGACCACAGGCGACATCGGCCGAAACCTCAAACCCGAACACCCATTATTTAATAACACACGACTGAATCCTAGAAAAGAAACGATGAAAATGAAAACTTAGAGACAGGAACTCATCTCGTCCGAGAAAGGCAGAGATCTGAATCGATTGCGACTCCACCAAGAAGGAATAAATCGGAGGAGAACGAAATAGGATCGACGGCCGGCGCTGTCGGAGCCACCGGTTGCCGGTTAGGCGGAAGACGATGGTGAGAACTCGAGGTTATGTGTGTTGGACCAAAAACAAAAAACAAAAAACAAAAAAACAAATATCAACTACGAAAGATATACAAGCAATAAATCCCCTATCACAGCGGCTAGGGCGAAGAGACGAGAGCTTTTCTTTCTTTTTTTCTTTTTTTTTCCTTTTTTTTTTGTGTTGATATTTGTTTTTTGTTTTTTTGTGTTGATATTTGTTTTTTGTTTTTGGTCCAATGTTGATATTTGTTTAGGACTACTAAACAACTGAACAGTTCGGTCGTAAATATGCTACTGATTTGCTTATATATCTTTCGTAGTTGTTCATTAGTCGCAAAGTGGTCCCAAAACAGTTACAAAAAGTAGTCACTCATCAGTTGTATTCTTGTAGTGGTCGTCGCTCAAGTATCCGTTCTGGTGGCAGCCGTAGGACCCCGTTATTGCGAAGTGGTGGAAGTGCACCTGCAATCAGTGTGTCTGAACCGACTCGTTTCTTGAGAAAGGAGACATGGAAGACGGGATGAATTCTTGTTCCCTCTGGAAATTTGAGATGATACGCCACCGGTCTGATCTTGGCCTCTACTTCGAATGGTCCATAGTAACGTGTTGCAAGCTTCTGCGCCATCCTCCCAAAAACAGGGTGTTGATGGTATGGTTGCAAATGCAAATAAACCCAATCTCCGACTGCAAAATTAACATCTCTGAATTTGGCATCAGCTGTTTGCTTCATCTTGTTGATTGACTTCTCCAAATGTGTCTTAAGATCATGGAGAATTCCATCGCGTGTTAACATCTGCTCATCCAGTTCATCAACGATTGTGGAGCCAACTTCAAACGCTGGGAGTGGTGGTGGTGCTAGTACATAAAGGGCTTGGAAAGGAGACGTACCTGTCGAGATGTAGAAAGTTGTAATATACCAATATTCTGCCCATGGCAAGAGAGCACTCCATTGTCGTGGTCAATTATATGTAAAGCAGTGGAGGAATGGTTTGATGCATCGGTTAACAACTTCAGTTTGGCCATTGGTTTGGAGATGGTAGGACATTCGAAGCTTCGTTCCTGATAAACTCCAGAACTCCTTCCAAAATGCACTCACAAACATTGGATCACGATCGCTAATGATTGATCTCGGCATGCCGTGCAATTTAACGATGTGATCAACAGATTTTGATGCAACGGACCTGGCTGTGTACGGATGAGATAACACCACAAGATGTGCGGATTTGGTAAGCCTATCCACGACCACCATAATCGAGGTATGACCTTCCAAATGTGGCAACCCATCAATGAAGTTCATAGATATATCTTCCCATACATGAGAAGGAATTGGTAATGGTTGGAGTAATCCAGTGGGTGCTAGTGCTGCCAATTTTGTGATTTGACATATGTCACAGGCAGTGACATAGTCTCGTACCATAGGCAAGTAAAACTATTTAGCCAATCTTTTGAAGGTACGTAGAGCTCCTTAATGACCTCCTGCTGGTGTATCATGATATTCCTGCAACAAGGTTTTGACGATTGTTGAAGTAGGAGGAATTACCACGCTATTATTGTAGCAAAGCAACCCATTTTTCCAAGCGTAAGGTTGTCCCGGTGACTTGTCCGCAAGTTGGCCGATGTTTAGAAGGTACGGGTCAGATTGAGATGCTCCTCTAAGATCATTCCACAAGCCTGAAGTTTGCACTAACATAGCATTTAACATGGGGGCTACCAGCTCTGCGTGATAGGGCATCAGCTGCAGCGTTTGTTGTTCCTAATTGTAAGTGATTTCATCATCATAACCTACAAGTTTTCCCATCCATTTCTGCTGCTCTGGTGTAAGAATCCTCTGTTCCAACAAGAAATGCAAACTTCATTGATCAGTTTGGATGATAAATCGTCGTCCCATGATGTAGGGTCTCCAGAGGCGGATGCCATCAACCATCGCAAGCATCTATCTGCATAAGTGGACTAGTTTTACTTCGCTACTCTCAAGGAATGGCTCATAAATGCAATCGGTTTACCTTGTTGGGATAAAATGGCTCCAAACAGCTTAATTGCAGAGTTCTGATGGGATATGGTGCATTAGTGCTAGTATGATCGCACATGTTAGTACATGTCTTGCAATTGCATATATCCTTTATTTTGCGATCTTTTTAAATAGTTTAGCGTATGTCTCATTGGAAACATGGGCATGTCCGGACAACTTGAACATACAGAGATAGGATGAAATCTTCGAATGTAATGGATACACATAGTGGTTATTCGAACATACGATGTATTTATAAAGAAAGAGGTGAGGAAAACAATAAAAAGAGGGGTGCAACATGAGGACTTCCTAGGAGGTCACCCATCCTAGAACTACTCTCGCCCAACCACCCTTAACTGCATAGTTCTGACAGGATCTGGTGTTGGTATGATCACACTCGTTAGTACATGTCTTCCAATTGCTTTTATCCTTTATTTTGCGATCTTTTAAAATAGTTTTAGCGTGGGTCCCACTGGACACATGGGCATGTTTGGACAACTTGAACATACAGAGATAGGATGAAACCTTCGAATCTAGCGGATACACATAATGGTGATTCGAAAATACGACATATTTATAAAGAACGAGGTGAGAAAAAAAAAGAAAAAAAAGAAGGACCCATTTAATAAAAAAGCGGCAGAAGATATGCATGGCATCATCATCAATGTAACGTTTCATGAGCCGAACGTAGATTTAACTTTCAAACCGGTAAAACAAAAGAGGAGAAAGCTAGGCTCCGAAAGGGCAAAGGCTGTGAACGAAAAAGTGGAGCGATTGCTGAAGGTCAGGTCGATCACTGAGGTGAAATACCCAGATTGGCTCGTCAACCCCGTTGTGGTGAAAAAGAAACGGAAAATGGCAATTGTATGTGTCGACTTCACCGATCCGAATAAAGCATGTCCGAAAGATAGTTTTCCACTACCACACATCGACCGCCTAGTTGAAGCAACAGCTAGAAAATAAGCTTTTGTCATTCATGGATACTTTTTCAGGATACAACCAAATCCTGATGAACCCCGAAGACAGGGAGAAGACTGCATTCATAACAGATCGTGGGATATATTGCTACAAAGAGATGTCATTCGGCGTCAAAAATGTGGGGGCTACTTATCAACATTTGGTAAACAAGATATTCTTGCAGCAGCTCGGAAAGACAATGGAGGTCTACATAGACTCTTGGGATTTTGGTTTAAGATTGTTTGACGTCATTATCGTCTTAGTATTGGAGTTGTGAGTTACTCTTGAATCTCTTTTGATTATCAAGGATTTGTTTGTTAATTGTTGAGATTTGTTTGGATTTTGGTTGCTTTGGATTTTGAGTTGATTGTTGATAACAAAGAAGAAGAAGATGGGTATCAAGAAAGATAGAGATGCGCTCTCGATGTTGGTGGATATGATGAAAGGAGACAAAGATGTCGAAGGAGTTAATCATGGATCTGGGCGAAGTACTACAAAAAGTACGACAGAAACTGCTACAACATCTTGGCAAACTGCTACAATCCATACTATATCACATGTTGAAGCACCACGGGCTGCTTCACAGGCTATGACATGTCTGACCAAAGACCAGTGGGGTCGACTTGTACGAATGTTAGAGTCAAAATCAGAAGGTGCATCGTCTCTACCTCGATTAAATGGTAAAGATTATGCAAGTGAGTGGATTGTGGATAGTGGTGCATCTCACCACATGACATGTGATTTGAGGGCATTGTTTGATGTTAAAGAAGTCTCTCCATGTTTAGTTGGGCTGGCTAACGAAAGTGTTGTAGTTGCCAATCGAGAAGGAAGTGTTGTTTTGACAGACAAAGTGAGATTAACACGTGTTCTTTATGTCAAGGAATTAAAGTGCAATCTGATTTCAGTTTCTCAATTGGTTGATGAGTTGAATTGTCTAGTATTATTCTCAAAAACTTGTTGTCTTTTGTATGATCTCAGTTTGCAAAGTCCTATTGGAGCAGGTGAACGAAGAGAAGGGTTATATTTTCTTAGTGGAATTGACAGAATAAGAAGCTTGAAGAAATAAGTCCTTTGGCATCGATTGAGGTTTGGCATAAGAGACTTGGTCATGCTTCCAAGAAGATGATTAAGAAGCTGCCAGTGGTTGATAGAAATAGTGTTGGTTGTGATTTGACAGCTTGTGATATTTTCTTTCGAGCAAAACAATGTCGTAGTGAGTTTAAGCTAAGTTCTAATAAAACCAAGGAGTGCTTTGAGATGATTCACTATGATCTATGGGGACCATATCGCACAGCTAGTTTGTGTGGTGCATATTATTTTCTTACCATTGTTGATATATGACTTCTCTCGAGCAGTATTGGTAATTCTCCTCAAGGATAAAACACAGGTTCGTCGTACTCTAGAGAATTTCTTTGCACTTGTGTCTCGGCAGTTTGACAAGGTTGGTCGTGTGGTGAGAAGTGATAATGGTACTGCATTTATGATGATGAAAGATTATTTTCTTCAGAAGGGAATTATTCATCAAACATCTTGTATTGGTACACCACAACAAAATGGGAGAGTAGAGAGAAATATCGACACATATTGAATGTTACACGTGCGGTGATGTTTCAAGCAAATATGCCAATTGGATTTTGGGGTCAATCCGTGTTGACAGCTGTGTACTTGATTAATTGAACACCGTGTGTGTTACATCAAGGGAAAACCCCCATCAAATTATATTGGACGAGGCTCCAAAGTATAGTGAGATACGTATGTTCGGGTATCTTGCATATGCGCATAATCTGAAGCGACAAGGAGATTAATTTGCTAGTAGAAGTCGAAGATGAGTTTTGTGGGATATCCCTATGCAAAAAAAAGGGATGGACTTTGTTTGATCTAGAAACACGTGAGATTTTTGTATATCGTGATGTCACTTTTGTCGAGGAAAAGTTTCCTTATTTAGAGGGAAAAGAATCGCAAGTGGGGTATGTTTGTGATCCTGAGAGGTCGATGAGATTTATGGAGGATGATGTTGAATTTCGAGATGATGAAGGGTTGGTTAAAGTTGCAGAAATAGAAGCTGTGTCAGTGTCTGGGACAGCAGAAGTTATAAGATCTGTGGCAGAACTCGCAACAGAAATCGTTACTAATTGTGTGACAGAGACCTTATCGAGAGCTGTACCATAAGGGGTTACCACGTCTGCAACAAAAACAGCAGCAAAAATTGTCACTGAAGGTGTAACAGATACTGTTCCAGTTGCAAAAACAGGGCTACAACTGAAAATGTAACAAATACTGTATCAGATGAAGTGTTGGGATGAGGAATGAGAAAGAAAAAAACTTATGTGAAGTTGCATGATTACATACTTAACACAGTCATTCGAATGGATTCATCTACGCTAATTCAGTGGTCTAGCAGTGAGTATCGGCTTGAGAATTATGTGAATTGTGACAGGTTTTTTGAGTCACATATAGCTTTTTTGGCTAGTATAACTGCAGGAATTGTACCCAAGACGTTTGCTGAGGCAATGAAATGTCCAAAGTTTAGAAATGCTATGAGATTAGAGATTGAAGCTTTGGAACTGAATGAAACGTGGTCCATTGAAGAGTTACCCCCAGTAAGCATGTTATTGGAAGTAAATGGGTTTATACAATTAAGTATCATGTATATGGCTCGATTGAGAGATACAAGGCCCGTTTGGTGGTGCTTGGGAATCAAAAAATTGAGGGACTTGATTATGATGAAACGTTTGCTCCGGTTGTGAAAATAAGCATTATCCGCTTAGTTTTTAAAGTTCCAGCTGAGAAGAATTGGGAGCTACATCAGATGGATGTACACAATGCATTTCTTAATGGAGATTTGGATGAAGAGGTATTTATGAAGTTGCCTCAGGGTTTTAGTGCTTCTAAGAAGGGAATGGTGTGTCGCTTGCACAAATCATTGTATGGTTTGAAGTAATCTCTGAGATGTTAGTTAGCGAAGCTAACAAAGGCGTTATTGGAGTATGGTTTCTGGCAAAACAGATCTGATTATTTTCTTTTCTCATTGGTTCAGGCTAAGGTCTAGTTACACGTGCTAGTATATGTGATGATCTCGTGGTAATAGGAAATTCTCCTGCGCGTATTCAGAACTTCAAAGAGTATTTGAGTGGTTGCTTTCATATGAAAGATTTGGGAAAGCTGAAGTATTTCTCGGAATAGAAGTTGCACGAATTGAGGAATGTATTTACTTGTCACATAGAAAGTATATTCTTGATCTTATATCTGATGTTGGGATGCTTAATGGTAAGCCCGTACAATTTCCGGTGGAGCCGAATCACCAGTTGGGAAAGTCCACAGGAAATATACTTAGTGATCCAGAGAAGTATAGGAGACTTGTTGGAAGATTAATTTATTTAAGTGCCACTAGACCATATATTGCATATTCGGTTCACATTATGTCTCAGTTTATGCAGCAACCAAGAGAGGATATTGAGTGGCTACACTTAGGGTGGTTAGTTATTTGAAAGGATCTCTATGGCAAGGAATTCTTTTGAAAGCTAATTGTGATTTTTATCTTATAGCTTGGTGTGACTTAGACTGGGCGGGATGTCCTATTACGAGACGATCATTAACTGGATGGTTGGTTCAGGTTGATGATTCTCCGGTATCATGGAAGTCAAAGAAACATGATGTAGTGTCATTGTCTTCGGCGGAAGCAGAGTATCGAGCCATAGTTGCTACGTTAAAAGAACTAAAATGGATAAATAGCATTTTTCTCTCTATGGGTATTGCACATTCTGATGCAATGGGTTTATATTGTGACAGCCAGTCTGCACTTCACATTGCAGCTAATCCCGTATTTCACAAACGTACGAAACATGTCGAAGTTGATTGTCACTTCATCAGAGATGACATACAACGTGGAATTATACGGATAAAACATGTTTCTACGAAAGATCAGTTAGCAGATATCTTCAGAAAATCACTTGGTGGGAGTCCATTCCAAGCATTGTTGTCCAATTTTGGCATTAGAGATCTACATGCTCCAACTTGAGGGGAGGGGTATTAGGAAATATAGAGATGTTGGGTTAATGGGCGTATGTATAAAAGCCTTTATGTATATAATTAAGTTAGGGTTAATTCTCTTCTTTGTATAAATATGTTAGAGCCATCGCTCTTGTAAATCATTCAGAAATATACAGATATATTCTGAATCTTTCATCATGTCGATCGTTTCTCTGTTTTTTAATAAATAGAACATCTTCTCTCTGTAATCAATTGCCATCCCCTTGTGATGGATGCTTTGGCGAGAATATGACGGAATGAAATGAGTAGGAGGGTGGAACGGTGTAGGTATAGAATCATCACGTCAAGGGAGAAATATGACCAAAACACTGTATCATTAAATTAAGAATAAGAAACCACCCTCCTTGAAGCGACTTTAAAGTGTAAGAGAGAAAAAAGGTAGAGAAACAAAAGATTGCATGAAAATGAGATTGAGGTAGGAAGGGAGATGAAAGAGAAAAGAACGGCTAGTCGGCTTATGCGGCTTGGATGGCGGTTTGGATAGCTGGCTTACTGCTCTTTTTCCCCATGCTCCCCCAGCAAGTGGACCCGTGAAAACACCTCCTGGCGCTTGGGTGGGTGGAAGTGCTCTTTGGCTTGCAGGGTTTCTTCCGACGTTAGCGAGGGCTCCTCCCATGCAATCCATATTGATATGCCCAACCTTCCCAGAACTAAAACATATCTCCTTGAGGGTATACGGGTTTGGGCACGCAGGGCCAAGATGGCCGATCTGTCCACACCGGTAGCATTTGATCGGTGCCCTGCACACTCCCGGGTGGCTTCTTCCACACTTCGGGCAGGGTGGAAACCGGATCATTGGCCTATACTTAGCCTTAAATTTTAATCGCTATCTGCCTCCTTGCTCTGGGCGGCATGTCAGTGTTGCTTATTTTCCTCCTCTATCACTAACTCTACTACCGTAGCCTTCTCACTACAAGAAAACATGGCCTTTTACAACTACTATTTTGGTCGAAAATTGGTCGCAAATCGCATTTTGCGACCAATTTGCGATGAAATTTAAATCGTCGCATTTGGCTGGTCGTTTATCGATTTTTGTCGCAGTTTGGTTGCAGATTTTAGTCGTACATTATTTGCAACTAATTTACTAATTTGTGACTAAGACATGCCATAGTCGCAAATTAGTAGCAAATAATTTGTGACTTATTTGTGATTAAGACAGGCCTTAATTGCAAATTAGTAGCAAATTATTTACATTTAAAAAACAAAAATTAAAGCATTATACCAATTGAAAAATATTTTATAAACATAATAACATTTTAAAAACATTTAAACATTTCATAATCTAATCTCTAAAAAATTTAAAAATCTAATCATCCTAAAATTAATAATTACAAGCCTAAACTAAACCTAACCATTCTAATACATGAAATAAATAATAAAAGTATTAAAAATATTAAGGATTTATGAACATACTTTAATAAAAAGGTTTTAGAGAGAGAATGTAGAGAGATGGAGAACAGATGAGCAAATGAGGCTTAAATCTCGTTCCCTAGATATAAAATTTTGTGACGTCGCAAATCAGTCGCAATTCCTCCACTGATTTTCACCTACTCAAATTTACCGTCCAAATATTTGCGACTAATTTGCGACTATTCATCGCAAATGTCCAGAAAATTTATTTACGCGGTAATAAATTTTTAGATTCCTGCCAAACATTTGCGACGGATTTGCTACTAATGATCGCAAATTTGTCGCAAATATTTGAAAATTTTCACACCCCCGTAAGTCTTGATTCAATGTTTCTGTGAAAATATTAAAACATTTGCGACGAATTTGCTATTAATGGTCGCGAATTAATCGTAAATATTTTAAATATTTCACCACCCGGTAAGTCTTGATTCAATGTTCGGTGAAAGTATTTAAATATTTGCGACGAATTTGTGACTAACCGTAGCAGATTCATCGCAAATGTACTTCGGTTTAGAGTATCAGATTTCGTTTAGGGTTTCAATTTACGACTCATATTGGACAATAACAATAATTGGTCTTCATGTATTATAGAACCAATAATTGAACACAAAATTTTCATTTTAAAAAAAATCATTTTGAAACCGTTTTCCGAAAGATACTATATAAGTTAATAAATAGTTAAGTGAAAGTGTAACCAAAACATATTGTCCTACAACGAGCTTGAAATTGTTTATAAAAAAGTTGATAAGGACATATAGTTGTGAATTAGTTGTATACACAATGTTTACTACGAAAGGATATTTGTTCTGAGGAAATACAGTTCAAATATTTTACGTATCAAATCACACATTGTTATTGCTACGAATTTGCTACGATTCTCGCAATTTCGTAGTAACCTTATAAGATTTGCTACGAAATTGCAAAGAATGGTAGCAAATTCGAAGCAAATCGGACATTTATAATTTCAAAAAAAAAGTTAGATAAATAGAAAATGAAATATAGTTTAGACACTTATTAACGTTTAGAAACATGAAATCATAGGCATTTTGAATATACCTACCTAGCTTGTATATAAATCTAATTATATATATATATATATATAAAGTTAAGTGTAAGATTTGCTATGATTCGTCGCAAATTTTTAGCAAAAATGCCAAGATTTGCTACGATTCGTCGCAAATTCTTAGCAAAAATGCCAAGATTTGCTATGAATTTGTGACTAATCGTAGCAAATTTCGAACTTACAATTTTTTTTAAAAAATTAAATTTTCTAATTGTTTGCTATTTACTGAGATTTTGACTTGCTTCTAATTTGCTATTTATAGAGAAACACTTGCTTCTAATTTGCTATAGTTGTAGCAAACTCGTCGCAAAGGTATTTAGGGTTTAGGATTTCATGAGGTAAATTATTCAGGGATTAGGGTTGTAGGAATTTGCTACTCTTTCGCATTAACTACCTGCAAATAAGTCGCAAAATAACTGAATTAATTTGAAAAAATACATCGATACATAATTTCTACAAACGACGATTTAAACACACGATATTTAAAACTACTCATAATCATTAGGATCGGAAACGTAAGTGTCAATCATTAGTAGCAAAAACCGTTATAAATCATTGAACATGCCTAATATACTCGTATTAGCCGCAAACTCTAGAAAATATATTTTCCAAGCAAATAACTCACAATTTTGCGACGACTTTGCTACGAAGGCCCTTCTCGTCGCAAACTGGATACTATTTGCGCATGGTTTGCGATGCTTTTAATCCTCACAAATGTGTAACTATATTGCGACCAACGTCGTAAATTCATAGCAAGCTAGTCGCAAATTTGCGACCACAATATGTAGTCGCAAATTGTCGTCGCAAAACTACATGTTTTCTTGTAATGTCTCCACAAGCTCAGTCATGGAGTAGAAGGTGAGGATCTCCAACCATGTACGGATCTCTACCCATAATCCCTGAAGGAACTTCTTGATGACCTGCCCCGTGGTAAGGTTGGTGCCTGCAAATTGTCGAAGCCGGTTAAACTTCGTCTCGTATTCCATTACCGTTCGATGTTTTCTGATGGAGTTCCAGAAACTCCCCTTCCAAGTGGTTGATGTATTCTTGCGGAAAGTACTTTTTCATGAATTCTTCTCAGAAGGTTTCCTAAGTGCAGTGTGGGTTGACCCATCCCTGAGTCACTCCTTCCCACCTGAGCTGGGTGACCTCCTTAAGATAGTTGACTGCAGGTCCTTCTTATACCTATCCGGACACCGCACTGATTCGAAGTTTCTTTTGAGTAGCTTGAGCCAGGAGTTGGCCTCAACTGGCTTGGCCCCTTTTCTTAAGAAGGTGCCGGTATCCATATCTCTCATCTCCCGCAAAATCTCCCGGTAAATTGGCACTCGTTCCATTTAAGGCACCTCGACTACTGGGGGAAACTTGAGGCAGGGGTGGAGGGTTGGCTGGCTCTGACGCAGCCGGATTCTCTGGTGTTTGCTGTTGTAGTACCGCCCCTAACAATGTCCATATGTCCAGAAGCCCATGCAAGAGAGCCGCATTGACCTCTGCTTGGTCCACCTACGGGGCTGCTTGTGCTTGCCCTTCCAGGGGCACTGGGTTAGCTGGTTGTTGCTCTTGTACCTCTGGCTGAACAGGCGGCACCACATCTTCATTTAAGGGTGGGTTGTTTGCTGCTCCAACGATTGGAACGACATTTCTTCTTCTAATGGTCATCTGAAAAAGGAAACTAAAATTTTTAAACCTAACTTACCATGGTATCCATAGGCGGAAGGCTGAGGAGAGATAACTGGAACGAGTGTCCTTTCCCAAGTGGTCCCCAGAATTTCCGCATGGCCCTTCGGGTCAGAACTGAAGTGGCCATTGGGCTCTGATACCAACTTGTAACACCCAGCTCATTGGACCTGAAAATCCATTGCCCGGGAGTTAGAAAATTTGTATCTTTCATTGAGCCAAAATTTCTTTAATACATTGTTTCAAAAGATACAACATAGAGGGTACAATATCACTTCGCCTTGGGACAGTCTTCTCTGATGCCTACTACTTCCTCTTCATTTGCCATCCTATGGTCCACCTGACCGGATCACCTATCATGCAAGTCTGGTAAGGGGTGAGTACGAATACTCAGTAAGACGGTCATCCCCATCTCACAACCTAACAAACCCTAATATACCCTTAACCACGACAACTACCACACAATTACTTCAGCAATCGTTCAACAATCATTTCTCCACAACATCAAATCTTACTCTTTCTCACCATATAACTCAGCAACTAAGCAAAGTCCACCAGGTATTTCTTAGTGCCCACCACATAAACCATGGTAACTAAGCCAAGCCCACTGGCTGCCTCTTAGTTACCACACACATTAATATCAGGGCAAGTCCACCTGACTTCCCGAACACCACACTTACAATAGTAGTTACAGCCCATCGGCCGAACTTTCACTACCCCGAACGGATCACACACAAACTCCCCGAGCCCTTCCAGTCAGCATCTTTGTGCTGCTAGGTCTTCGTGCCATTTTTCAGGGCAAACACAAACAAGTCGGCAACACGTGCCCATGCACATGCCCCTATGTAATATATTTAAATGTGGAATTGTAAACCTACTATCCTACCAACTTGTATATGCTATTCTAATCTAAACTCTCCTAAGGTTCACAATCATATATACTACTTCCATATTAACCTAGTCATATAATCTTCGTTCTCAAGCAATAGCCAAAACATTTCAATCAATAGTTTTTCCCCATATTGTCGGCCCCAAGTAAGCATGGCTATCCCAATACGTTACCCATGACAACATTTATGACCATACGGTGACCGTCTCTGCAGAAATACACACATAGTAAAGTATCCGTTAATTATGGGAAGAATCATGATCCAACTTGTACTGTAGACAACACAACCTTCACATGGCCTTCCTCTAACCCCGAAGCTGTATGAGTCCTAAGTACGAGTTTGTCAATCCCCTTTGACTCTTCTCGTACCCGTACTCACCTATAGACCTTATGTCGGGTTTACTAAGGAATGGTCGAGCAACAATTACAATTACTCGAGTCATTTCCTATCTGGTTCACGACAACCCCTAGTGGACTGCCAAATCCTAGCAAACAAGCGAACCATTGAGTGAAAGATGATTTCTCTCGAGCAAGACTTCCACCTTAGCTTTACTTGATCATATAATGAGGTTTCCTCGAGCAACATTTCAATTTGCTCGGGTAAATTCTCATCCATCTCTAAGACAGCCTAGTTCCAAGTTACCGGAACCAACAGCGAAGTAACCTTCGAGTATAAGTTGCTTCCTATCGAGTAACAACTTCACCGTAGCTCTATTTCACGATTTAATGATGATTACTTGAGCAATTTACCACTACACTCGGCTAACTTCTCATTCGGCCCGTGTTAGCTCCCTTCACAGGGTATAGCTGCTCCAATGCAACACTTAATCGGAATCCTGAGTAAACGCATTCATCCTTACTCCTAAACAATCCTAACAATATGCAATGTGAGCTAGGGCATAAACCCTCTACGGAGCTCTTTCCCATTCTCACCAAACAACGAGCCACCCTTGATCCAGACAGAACTGGGTCAAGCTTCCTCGAGATAATAGTCGAGTCCCATGCTCAGATCCACCTTGGCTACGCGTACCCTACCCATAACACATCGTGATTATAGATTGAGTCCCTCGTCAAGACCTCCATGGCCTTGCTAAGTTCCTCTCTAACCTCACCTCCGAGCCCATAGCCGGATCCACTTGATCCAGGCGGAACGCTCTGCCACCGTGACCGCAAGCCGAGCTTTAACTCATGCCATATCAGTCTTGTGTTAGTTCTGGATCGAGGCCATACTGATCCCTATCAGGGCCTTATAGTTCCGCGGCATAGCGTCCTATCGGGTCCAAAATCAATGCTTATCGATGCCCGTACCGAGTCTCCATTGCTGCCCGTATCGAGGCCCTATCGATGCGCCACCGAGGCCCCATAAATGCCTGTACCTAGGCCTTATTGTTGTGCCACCAATGCCCCATCAATGCCTGAACTGAGGCCATATCGATGCGCCACCAAGGCCCCATCGATGCTCGGGTCTGCCTCCCCTTCCCCGCGGCACAGTGTCCACCGAGTCTAGACCTGTTGCCTACTGATCAACAAGTCGACCTCTGTCGTTTACCGGGTTGAAGCACCTCGCCATCTACGGTCGAGATCTTCTCGTCCCGGTCGAGTGGTACTCGGCCACTGCCTGTGTACCGGATCGAAGTTCCCATCCGGATCGAGTTTCCTCGACCTTTACCACTACCCTGACCCCCCCCCCCCCCCCACAAAACTACTCAAGAAACCCTATGAAAGCTATAGAAGAAAAGACTAGAAAAGGACTAGATAGGTTAAGGATCACGCTTTACCTTCACTACGGATTTCTAACCTCGGGTCTGGGGTGGTGAGAACTTCTCTACCTCCTCTTGATTTACTTCTTACTCGTGAGAATTTATCTTTGGCTCTTGCGGTGAAGAGAATGTTTTTTATGTCTAGTCCCCACCCCAGCCCCGAGATTAGAGATCTCAAAACCCACACAAGAGAATATTCTCTTTTCCTTTCTATATAAGGATTATTTCCTTATTTTTCTCCACCTCATTACTACATGGGCCAAAGCCCGCTATTTTTCCCCTTCACCATGTTTTCTAGATCCTTCCCAAGAGGATCTAGGGCTTCGTTTCCATAAGAGTTATAGTGGCCCGTTTCCCTTTCGCGGGCCGGTCCATAGGTTTATATTCCCAAAGGACCAATTTATCCTAGCGATCATTTCTCAACTTCCCCCAAACCTCTACTAAATTATACTAAGTCACCTAACTAAAACTTTATACCTGGTTTTGGGATGTTACATACAAACCCCTCTTTTTAGACCCAAGGCTCGCTTCGGCAGACCGATCCGGGAGGAGGACATTGTCAGGTGGGGAGTTTTGATGGGGCGGCACATGAGATTTCAAAAATCTCGTGTGGAAAATAAGGGTAAAAGCTCGTTTGATTCTGATTTTCAGTACGAATATGAACCGTGAAAGTGTGGCCTATCGATTCCTATACCTTCAAAATTTGAAGCTAGAGGTGCCAGAAAAATTACCATAGGGATAACTGGCTTGTGGCAGCCAAGCGTTCATAGCGTCGTTGCTTTTTGATCCTTTGATGTCGGCTCCTCCTATCATTGTGAAGCAAAATTCACCAAGTGTTGGATTATTCACCCACTAATATAGAACGTGAGCTGGGTTTAGACCATCGTGAGACAGGTTAGTTTTACCCTACTGATGCCCGCGTCCCGATAGTAATTCAACCTAGTACAAGAAGAATCGTTGATTCGCACAATTGGTCATCGTGCTTGGTTGAAAAGGCAGTGGCGTGAAGCTACCATGCGTTGGATTATGACTGAATGCCTCTAAGTCAGAATCCGGGATAGAAGCGACGCATGCGCCTGATTTCTGGCCCACAGTAGGAGCTTCGGCTTGCAAAGGCCTGTGTCGTTGGCTAAGTCCATTTGGTGAAAGCGCCGTTTGGAACGCTTTGAATTATAATTACCACCAATCGGTGGGTAGAATCCTTTGCAGATTACTTAAATACGCGACGAGGTATTGTAAGTGGCAGAGTGGCCTTGCTGCCACGATCCACTGAGATTAAGTCCTTTGTCGCTAAGATTCTACCCTCCCTATTTTAAAATAAGTCTTTATCACGAGCCCCAATCATTTGTCTCTCCCTTAAAATAAAACAAACACTTCACCAATTTTCAAGTATTTACAAAAATCTTGGCTGAGTTTTAAGTTTATACTTGGTGAATATAAAAAAGTTCTCGGATAAAACCTCTCAAATCTCCCAAATGGATCGGTAAATCTTTTCATCGAGCCAAAAATAATAAACTAATCTATTAAAAAAAATGACCAAGTAAAACTCGATTTATCGACCCGCGTGTAGCATTCTCTTGATCAAAACCAGAGCATTGTCACACGGATAGAAACTGCTCGATCAAAAATTGAAGGATCGACCCGTGGGTAGAAATCTCTTGATCAAAAGCCTTAGTATCGACCCGCGGGAAGAAGTCTCTCGATCAAAACTCTAAGTCTCGACCCGCGGGAAAAAATATCTCGATCAAAACTCTAAGTATCAACACGCGTGAAGAAATTTCTTGATCAAAAGCCTAAGTATCGACCCGGGGGAAAAAAATTCAATCAAAATGCTAAGTATCGATCTGCGGGAAGAAATCTCTTGATCAAAACTCTAAGTATTGACCTGCAGGAAGAAATCTCTCGATCAAAAGCCAAAGTATCGACCCGCGGGAAGAAATCTCTCTATCAAAACTCTAAGTATCGACCCGTGGCAAGAAATCTCTCGATCAAAAGCCTAAGTCTCGACCCGCGGGAAAAAATCTCTCGATCGGAAAATGAAGTATCGACCCACGGGTAGGAATCTCTCGATCCAAAACGTAAGTCTCGACCCAAATATTGAAAATGTCGAATCTGGATGTGAGTTTTTTCGATTGAAACCTCACAAATATATCAAGATAGAGCTTAGGATGTCAAGTGATGAACAAAAAATTCCATGGAGCTCCGATTTGGGCATGATCATCCGAATCTTGTAAAATAAAGAAAAAATAGTAAAGGTGGTACAAAACTTCTGAAACTTTACCATAAAATAGAATTTGTTATCATTATGAAGCATGCAAAAAATAAGATTAAAATTCCAAGTATTTGTTTTTTTATAGGGGCAGTGACTCCTCAGACACAGCTTATGTATACTAGTGCCAGATCAGAAAATGGCACTAATGCTATATAGAGGGTGGTGTCATCTGAGAGCGGATGGGATTGAGGTATGGGATAGCTGGGTGGGTTATGATCGAGGGAATGTTGGTGCATGGTCGACCCGATGGATGATGATCGACTGTCGGAGGCGATCGACAAACTATCGTCGGAATTGTTTTCTCGGGCTACTTTTTCGGCAAATTTTCTGGCGATTCTTTTTGATTCTTTTTAGCAAAAGATGGTGTTGTTTTAACTGGTGGTATGGTCTTGTCTTGTAGGGGACATGGATCCCATGCAACGGGCTCGGGGGCATGATCTGCCTTTGATGGGAAGGTGTGGATCCGCCGAGCCCACGGAAGTCTGATTTAGTGATCAATGCATGCGCATTGATAGGACGGTGTCACCCATAGACATTTTACTTTGCTTAGATGGAATGGTCCTACTTTTATGGGAAGTGTGGATCCGCCTAGGTGGGCTCGGAGCGGAAAATGGAAGATGCTTCCATCGACACGCATTGACAGCGAGCTCAAGAGTCCGATATAGTGAATGATGCAGGTGCATCGATCGGACGGTGTCTCCGATAGACATTTTCACCCCTAGGTGGGATGGTCTCGCTTTGATGGGAAGTGTGGATATGCCTAGGCAATGGGGTTGCGTATTTGATGGATTTTGTTTCCCATCGGCACTTATCCAATCCATTAGAGGTGATTTGATAAAATTTTAAAATCGGGGAACCACCTGAGAGGATCTTTGCGATCGTTGCTGTTCAGATATTGGTTGGGCTGGGTTTAAGAAATCATTGTTCGTATTATTTGATAGGTACACAATCCTAATTGAACGTCGGGGTAGAGTTGTTGATCGACCAACTTATTCCAAAGCATATATTGTAGGATGATTCTATATGAAACCAAATCTCTTTGCATGAGAAATCTACTTATCGAACACTCTAAGTCTCTACTTACACAACTTATTGGGATTCATCCTGATTCACTTCCTTTTTCTTGAAGATGCGGATTAAGTATATTTTTGGGATACAAACATCCTAGTTCGTTCACCGATTGAGAGAGTCAATCATCCCATTCGCCATCCCATCTCTACCTTTGTTCCACTTTTCGCGAGTTTAAGCTTTGAATCTCTTGATCATTGAGTGATCTTAAGTTGGAGTGATTCCAATCTTATATCAGGTTTCATCTCACTGAGATCAACAGCTAAAAATGGCTAAAGTATAAGAATTGGGCCTAGGTGACTAGCCGAGTTCTCGGTGGGCTGAGGCGACGAGTCAAATCCTCATTGGACTGAGGCGATGAACAGAGCCCTCGGTGGAACGAAGTAACGCATCGCGGGCCGAGCCATCTGCGTCATGGGCTGACCATCAGCATCATGGGTGGAGGCGATGTTCGGGCCGAGGTGATGTTTGGGCCGAGGCGGCGTTCGTGCCAAGGTGACATTCGGGCCGAGGCGACATTCGGGCCGAGGGGACTTTTTTAGTCCATGGACTGAGGCAACAAATCAAAAGGCCTACAGGCCGATCCTGGTCATCGTTCGCCCTAAAGAGATAGAGCTGGATCGCGTGAAAGACAGCCGAAGGAAGAAAATGGAAGTAAATCTCCGAGAATATCTTCCAATATTCTCGATGAAGCGGCAAAGCACATTTATAAAAGGAGAAGAGGTCATTCAGAAGATGGATCGGCAAAATTTTTATCTAGCTAAACACTTATCTTTTACTTAGCACTTTTCTTGTACCAAAAACTTTACAAAACATCTTAATAAAAACCATCTTTGGATCTCTATTCTTCGTGGTTCATACTTAGAAGTTTTTGTTCTTTAAATTTACTACCAAATTTAGTTGTACGAGTTCCGACTCCCACACTAAATCATCATCATCTAATCATCAAGTCATCCTAATCTAGCATTACCCATGATCCAACTAAAAACTAGCTCCTAAACATGATGAAGAACAAAGCAAAAGATATAAACATAAAGAAAATAGATAAATAAAACATAAGAGAGAAAAGGTTGAAAAATTATTCTCTAAAGTGACATGAGAAGATGAAGATCAATCCAAAATATCAAAAAAAAATATTAGATCTAAATTCAACTCTAGAGGAGAGGAAACTTAGGTTAAAATGTGTTTAGACAAGTATTTATAGGAGGGCAACAAAAATAATCAGGTCGACCTTTAACATCTGGGCCAACCAAACCCATCATTTTACATGAAATAAATCATGTATCGGTCATGTATAGCGGTCTATAAACCGATACCATCATCTTCAGTTAGTCTTCATACTCGGATGCTTCCTTCTTCGTGGCAGAGTTAATATGTGTTCAGTACATCGGTGATAACTCTTGTGATATGGTTCTAAATTACTTGAAACCACTTCCTTTGGAACGATAACTCAATTTCCTATGTCGTTTCAAAATTTCAGCTTGTTTAAATAACAGGAAGACCTCTATCCGATATGATCGTTAAGGCACTTTGGACTGATTTTGCAGTTTCCTGGACAAATGAAGCTTCTGAGCTCATACCGGGGGTCAAGGTTCGGTATCAAGTGCTTTCTAATTCTTCATCCAAACTTATTTTTGTTCATGTCCTTATCCTTCCCTTGAATCACCTCTTCTTTCCTTCCTTCATTGCTCTTTCCAAACTTGATTTGCATTTGATTCCATCAACTTTTAGACTCCAAAAGGGATTCAACATCTCCATTTCATCACTTTCACTCCTTAGCTTTATAAGGTACCTAAAAGAATATAAAAGATATGCAAAGTGCAACAAAATACAACCTAGACTCTAAAATGGGACAAATACAAGAATGAGACTAAAAGTGGACTAAAAGAACGAAATATGCATAAGAACTAAGCTAAAATAGGAAGATAAAAGGGCCTACAATGCATGAAAAATACTACACATCATACTTCTACGCGGACTCCGCCTCCATGTTCTTCATCAATCTTTCTCAAATTCGTTTTGGAGTATATACTACGGATGAGTCCAAGATTCAAATAGGAGGATGCTCACTCCTCACTTCAAGCGCGTTGGCATAAACCTAGCTCTCTACACACCTATTCTGGAGAGGCCACGAATGGACTTCAACTACATGTTGCCCACCCACACACTAGCGGTCGTCTAGTCCCAAACTCTCGTGTGTATCACTTCATAGATGAAGACGGACCTCGTTGTGTTGTTTCTCACCTCAACCAAGGTATAGCGACACGGGTTGCAACCGAGACCTTCGGTTCATATTGCCATGCCGCCTCACATTTGAGCCTCATTCTCCACAAAAATTCATTCCCGACCACTACTAGCTCCTAGGTACCACTTCATTGTAAATACTTAGATTTTTATGTTTTCATTCATGCATTTTTCGTGATTTCTTCATTCTTCTCTTCGGTTTTGCTTTCTCACCAAGACGGTGAGAAGTATGTCCCGGGGAAGCTAATTGCTAACATCACTTTGAGTTTGTTTTGTTTTCTTTTTTGCATTCTTGATTCTCACGCATAACACATTGTGTTGTACATAAGAAAAACCACAAAAACCATAAACTTTTGAAATTTTTTAAAAAAATACAAAAATATTTTCTCATTTAGTTGCATTGCATACACTTGTATGTTCATTGTAGGTTGCACTGTACATATGAGAACAATGATGAAATTGCCTTGTAAAGATTTTTGACTTAGCATTCAATATGATCCTCTTGATAATGCATTCTATTACTTAGGTGAATCGTAGAAAAGTTTTCTTCTTTGCATATTGATTTCTTCGCTCGAAACTCTTGGTTTTGTTAGTGTGTACTAAACTTGAAACCAATTCTACATTATTTGACTTTAATTGGACTTAGATTCTTGCTTGGGGTCTTGAGATGCATGTTCATGGTTTTCAAATACACATTTGGGTTTCCTTATTCACTTTTACCACTCTTTGTCAACCCAAATGGCCATTCTCATTTTTAGATGGTTTCCCTACCTTAACCCAAATTTTTTATTTCAAACCCCTCGTTGTTTGCTTGAGTGAGGCATTTTTTCTTTAAAATGCATACACATGCAAAATCTTGAAAGATGGGAACGACAAATATAGTCTTCCATTAGACTAGCCTCTTGAGCTTTAAGACCAGCAAACTAGGAGGGTGTTGATGTTGTTTTATTGTTTTTGGGTTTGGTGAGTGACTTGAGTGATCAAAAGAAAGAGAGAATGGTTGCGTTCAAAATGTCGAAAAGAAAACGAAGGTAAGAAAAAGAAAAGAAAAGAAAAAGAGCAACTCAAAGGAAATGTTAAGTGTATAAAAGAAAAGACTCTAAGTGTTTAAGGAAAAAAAGCCTAGGTTCCCTCCCCAAGCTTGAAATCAAAAGCTAGAAAGTGTTTAAAAGAAAATCAAGGGGGATGAAGAGGAAAGAAAGAAAAGAGTCTAGAAAAGAAAGAAACCCCCTTGAGTTAGCAAAAACAAAAGGAAAAAATAAGGTTTGGTTCCCAACCATTTGGTTTGTCTCAAAGGAAAGAGAGTATGTGAGGCCATGGGTAGAACATAGGTTTCAAAAAATATGAGGGTTTGGATAGAATGGAAGTACTTCTTTGTATGCATCAACTATTCCATTTCTCCCTTGTTTTTGCATGATGATTTGCATTACTATTCTTTGAGAGTAAGTCACTAAAATGTTATGGACCACCTTATCTTTTCATCATTAGCCTTTTTCTTACCATGCCGATTGAACATGTTTGATGATTTCTAAGCAAGACCGCACCTAAACACCTAATCGAATTTTAAAGAATTGGTAGCTAGGATGGCATGTGAATACTTAACTTGGAGTCTAGAGGCAAAAGATTGGAGTTGCAATGGATGTGAGAAGAAAGATTGAGTAGGGATTCACTCTAGTGATAACTATATATTATCTAGAGGTGTGATGTGAATGCTTGTGTTAGAACCTTTTGGCTTTGAGTTCTGACTTTCAAACCTCTTTTCCGGTTTGTTCTTACTTGTTTGCTTGAGGACAAGCAAAGGACAAGTCCGGGGAAGTTGATGCACGCTTATTTAGCATCTTTAGCATACATTTTCTTTAGGCTTAATAAGCATTTGGCATACATATTTGCATATTTCCCTTCATTTTAGGTTCCATTTATTTAGATTGTGTCTTAGAGTTCTAGGCTTCATTTCTTGCATTTGCACTGCATTTTTAGTCTTTTGTAGGTTCAATGGATATCTAGGAGCAAGAGGGAACCAATGGAGAAGAAGAATCACCAAGAATAAGGAAGAAGAGCCAAGGACCCACACGATGCACCCCGGATCGAGCGGGCATCGACCAACCGGTTAGTGGCGTCGGGCGTTCGGGCACGAAGACTCTCGGCTAGCCGCATGCTGCATCGATCGGGCTGTTTGGAACGGGTCGATGGGACAAACGACAGGAAGCTTCTCACACACTGTTGCACCCGCCATCAACCAGACACTCTCCCTTTGGTCGATGGGGTCGATCGATCGCAGAAGCATATTGGGGTTTGACCCAGGTACATTTAGCATTTTCTATAAATAGTTGTAAGCACATTAAAAACCCTGAACTTTATCATATCTCTTTTATTCTTTGTGCAAAAGAAGAAACCCTTGGGTTCCATGAATGTTTTTGGGATAAAGTATCCATCTTTTATGCTTATTTAGTGAGTTTCTTAAATCTCTACTCTTATTCTCTTTATTATGTCTTCTTTTATCTATGTTTTTGTTCTTTTTATGATCAAAAGTGAGTAGTTTCTCTAGTAGATTATGGGTTGAGTAGATTAGGGTGTTCGATGTGTGATTAGTGATGCTTAGGTCTAAATCCTTTTGATTTCCCATTATTTAGAGAGAACCAATAGCTAGGATTGAAGTAATTAATCAAAATCTAGATCAAATTCTTTTCATGTCCAGAAATTGTTTGTGAAAATGTTTAGACCAACTCTAAACATCCTTTTCACATCTTAGCCAATTGACACTTGATGTGTTAGGTGATTAGTAGACTAAAATGGACTAACGAGTTTTGCTTCAAGATTAATTAGTTTCAAAATGGAAGTTGATGATGATTAAGATATCTAGAAAGGGATTTGTGCCATGGAAGTGGATTAGTCTAGTTATATTGGATCCATGTCTTGGAAATGGTTATTTGTATGATTTAGCATCAGTAGTCATAGGTTAAACATCCTTAGTCTATAATCTCTACCCAAAGTCCATACATTTATCATATTTGATCATCTTTGCTGAACTTTTATTGACTTTCCATATTGCATTTCTTTGTCTTGATTTCAATTTAGTAATGCGTTTGTTTGGTTTCTTTTAGGTTTCTTAATCTTGTTTAGTTCTTTCTCTTGTTTAGTTGCATCATTTCATTTAGGGTGCTAGAATTGATACTAAAACCAACCAGTTGAATTAACTTAGCTTCATTAGTTTCTTGCATTCTTATTGACTTAATTATACTCTTTGTGGAAGAATGACCTCTAAGTACTATCATGACATTGCCATGTACTTGTGGTAGATGCTTAGAGATTAAAGCTAGGTAGTTGAATTCTCTAGCTATCATGAAAGCTCTGTACGTATCCAGAGCCGATAAGTAAGTACCGACAGCCTCTCAGATCGTGTGTTATCTTGCAGTCTAACTTGAATATTTATTTTCTTCGACATAACAAAGATTTATCTAACTGGAGGGAAGACAAAGGCCCATGTATTCTTCGAAAAACTTTTGAAGCCAAGGAAATGGTTAGATGATATGGTAAGTATATTCTTTCTCGTCAACAATTGATATGCTAAACATGTGTATTTCTTTTTTAGCTGGCCTTAAACATGATATCGATAAGGATGACAGGAGATCGAAGATACGAGGAAGGCTTCCAAACCTGGTTCTCTGTTTTTTCAATTTCAAATTTGTAACACGTTTACTATCGCAAACTATAACCTCAAACAAATGTTGCTAACAGCTTTTTGAATTAATTTAACATTAAATTTTTCAAAAAAGATAAAAGTATAAGAATCATGCAACTTGAGAATGAACTAAATGAGATATGAACAAGGAATCAGAAAAACTTGCAATTGCTGATGCTACTTGGCTTATGAAACATTTCTCAAAACCCAAAACAAAACTTAGAATATCTCCATCCATAGATTCTCATCGAGTATCTTAACCATAATAAAAATAGGGTGAAAAACTTATACAAAAGTTTCTCAAAATTTCTATTTAAGAAACTCACAGTCACAATATTCTATTAATTTTTCATTTTGTACTATTATTATTTCTCAAACTGATCTTCCGAAGATATCTTATATAACTCGTCAAGCCTAGCATAGGTGATTTACCTCCGAGGATCATTTCTTGCTCTACCTTACCTTTCGAACGTCAGTCTCTTCTCTTCCCTTGCTGGTCGGGGATGTCAATAATTAAAGTACTTCTATAACCACATTCCATTGCAAAGGCAAAATTGTTAAACTAAAGTAATAATAATTTAAAGAATGGTTCGAGAGTGATAAGATATTGCAAGACACGTCCACTAATAAGTTACAAAATCGAATTATATCACACCACTTGTTTCCTGCCAAAAAACATAGTATAATAAAAGAATAGATGCAAGATACATATAAAACCACCATTTCAGATGAATCTCAGAGAAAGTTGGCTGTCTTGAGCTTGAACTCATCTAGCAGGCTCCCGATGCTCATCACTGGGAATTTGGAACGGTCTGAACGGTCTTCGTCTCTTAGCCGAACAGTCACCTGAAAACAAAAGGATCTCTGGTTTTAGAGAGGCTTGATGCTCAGACAGACATAGAAAATTAGCAAAACTGGGTTTTCACTAACCTGTCCTGTTGTAGTTTCCTCAGCACCCACAACCAGTATGTAGTTGTACTGCGCAACCTGGGCATCTCGCACCTATACACAACCAGAATCATCACACTCAATATGTAAACATATACCAGAAATAACTATGCATCTTCCATTTTTCTTGCCTATGGCTTTTGCAACCTCCAACTGCAAACCTACCGAAAATACCACAGCATTACCTCAACGGTTTATGTAAAATTACCTTCTTACGGATGTTTTTGTCTGTTGTGTCAACATCAACATAGTACCCAGCTTCGTGAATTTGATCCCTCACCTGTTTTGAACATATATATATGCAAACAAATTAAGAAGAAAAAGAGAAAAAGATAGAGACAACACTCTGCAAGTAATTGCAGGTGCTCATAAGAAATGCAGTCACGAATGTAAAACCTGTTCTGCGTAGAAACAATAATTCTTTGACAAAGAGCAAACTATGGCCTGGCGCGGACTAAGCCAGAAGGGCCATTTTCCTTTGTAGTGCTCTAACAATATGGCAAACATACGCTCAATAGATCCCAACACCGCTCTATGTATCATAACAGGTCTCTCCCTCTTCCCTTCTCCCTCAGCTGCGTATTCCAGTTCGAAGCGATCAGGAAGTTGAAAATCAAGCTGATGTGAGGCAACAACAAAAACAACACAGTAAATACCCTACCATGAGAAATAAGAAAATATTGAAAGAGATCGGGAGCCTAACCTGTATAGTAGCACACTGGAATTTCCTTTTCATTGCATCAGAAACTGTTATGTCTATCTTTGGGCCATAAAATG
This sequence comes from Pseudoturritis turrita, assembly GCA_900406555.1. NCBI lineage: Eukaryota > Viridiplantae > Streptophyta > Magnoliopsida > Brassicales > Brassicaceae > Pseudoturritis > Pseudoturritis turrita. The sequence goes on along the minus strand of OVBL01000650.1, from coordinate 621,316 downwards.
CACCGTCTCCATCGTTCACCTGCAGAAAACATCACGCTTTAGAATGAATGATAATCTTTGAGTACAAGCATCAGTTGTAGTACACATACAAGCAATGGCTTTCCAGAATCTTTTAGCGCTTGTTTAAGAGCCTTCTCAGCTTCATCCCATGTATCCAAATCTCCAAGATACTTCACTGGCCTCTGAGATTGAAAATAACATGCAAACAACGGGTTACAGGATCATATCATGCAAAGTGAAATCAGATTTGGTAGAAGAATTCTGCAAATATCCTACCGTTGACAGCTTTAGCTCGTAGACAAACCCAAATTTTGTGTAAACATAGTCAACAAAATCCAAAACGCGTTTCACTTCTTCTCTAACCTGCAAGAGTCAGACTACTTGTAGCAAGAAACTGGGAGGATAAGGAACTCCAACGTTGCTGGACAAGAAGAAATATGACAAACCTGATCCTTTTTACAGAATATGTGTGCATCATCCTGAAAAAAACCATGCAAAAGTTATCTGAGTAACAAATAGTCAGCATGCAAACGGGCACAAAGAAAATTGACCAGTAAGCAAAGGAAGTGGTGAATTCTTGGCTTCAGGATCTAAAATAGGCTCTAACAATAATGTTAATGGCAGAGTGCAAGATCTTTAACTTTTTTTCTGCTCTAGACAGCACCTAAAGAAGTTTAACTACACCACGATCATTATTATTATATTCTCATCATTTCTTTTCCGGAATTCAATTTTAACCATAAAAACAAGAAAAGGAGAAAAAATACCTGCTGGAACCGTCTGACACGTGTCAACCCACTAAGAGCCCCACTTGCCTCATTTCGATGTAACACTCCAAAGTCAGCTAGTCTAATGGGTAAATCTACATACCATACCATTCCATAAAAGGATCTTGTCAGCAAAGATAAAATGATAGACTTTACAACTTCATGAATAAGATTTAGAAGAAAAAAAGGCATCAATTCTTGGATATTGTCCTTGTCGAAAAGTCACAAGGAACCTATTCCAATATCTATTCATAATGAGATCAAACTGCACTATATGAACAAGAACAGCGCCCCACCTTTATATGATCGAAGTCTGTGTTGGAACATCATGCAGTGACCAGGGCAATTCATAGGTTTGAGCCCGAATTCTTGTTTATCAACCTGTGCAAGGAAGACTAGAGAAAGTCATTTCATCTGTTAATATGTGGACCAACAAATGGCATCTCCTAAGCTAACAATGCAGTCTTACATTAAAGGTAAACATATTCTCCTTGTAGTTTGCAGCATGTCCGGATGTTTCCCAGAGATCCATTTTGTATATATTTGGTGAAATGACCTGCCAAATTCAAGGTTAATTTAGCAAAAACTCTTCCACACTCATCAATTATATTAAAAAGTGCAGTGACAAGTAAGAAAAAACCTCCGTGTAACCCCTTTTCCAATATTCTCTCTCAATGAATGTCATCAACTTCTTATATACGCGAGTGCCATGTTCGAGGAAGAACCAACTTCCGGGGCTGAATTTCTTACATATGTTATTAGTTGCGTGAAACACAATAAAGAGTATTTAGCAGAAAATTGTATATTAGCACTGAAAGAACCTGATTTGGTGACAATAGAAAAGTTCCTGCTGTTGGCCCAATACTCTGTGGTCATATTTCTTTGCTTCTTCTATGGACTTAAGATAAGCCTGCAACGACACAGACAACATAATGGAAATCATGCACGGCCTGAACGAACGCAGAGTTAGCTGCCAAAAGAGTTAAAATATTACAACAAGTAAAGCTAGAACCTTCAGTTGCTTATCATCGGGATAAGATATCCCATAAACTCTCTGCAAGCTCTCGCGGTCCCTCTTAGCTCTCCAGTAAGCTGATGAGGCCTGAGATTAATAATAGTAAACTTTATTAAGAAAACAAAAGTCGAGGGTGTGCTTCTAGAGATAGAGTAGCAATTTCACCTTCAAACACTTGAAAGCTTTCACCAAGGAAGTATTTGGTATATGGGGTCCATGACACAAATCGACCAATGGGCCACATCTGTAGACAGTAATGATCTCGTCCGCAGGCAAGCAGTTGATGATTTCAACCTACAGATGATGATTAACAGCAAACAACAAAATAAAAAAAGTCAAACAAGACAGAAACGAGGGTGGATTATAATATAAGGGAGTATCACACACCTTAAAATTATTATCGGAAAACATCTCAATTGCCTGATACTTTGTCACTTCAATCCTTTCGAATGGCTGTCCTTGCTGGGATGTAGATATGATAGAATTAGAAAAGCTAGCAAATGTGATAAAACAGTTTGAGTGACATATCAGTTTTACGAATAGGTTTGGTAAAGAAGTAAATAAAAGCTATAACATATACAGTAAGTAAAGAGTATCCAAATCAACAGATAAAATATGGAAAACTAAACAAGAAGCAATACCTGAGCAGCTTTTGCAGCACCTGCTTCAATGGTGGCTAAGTGTTGCTCGTTTAAGGCCCAATCACCATAGAATGCATCGTAGTAGAAACCCTGCAATAAGATTCTCAGTGATAGCCGTCTTTGCACATTACACCAAACGAAATACCAAGAACCAAACTTCTAACCAAAGAAACATCCAAATAAAAAAAAAACAGCCTTCACCAAATATCAAACATCATATACAACCCCACAAAAAAAAAAAGGGTTACCTCCTGTCTAGTTGTACAGGGTCCAATGCATAGCTTACACCCATACTCCTGCTCGAGAGCCTGAACCAAAGATCATGTTATACCGAGTGAATTTAACTGGTTAATTTAGACAGTTAGATGAGAGTAAAGTCTTTACCTGACCGAGGATATGGGCACTAGAATGCCAGAAAGTATCACGGCCTTTGTCGCTATCAAATCTGAAAATCTCTAGCGAACAATCACCTTCCAGTGGCCTATTCATGTCCCACAACACATTGTTAACAGACGAAATTAAGGCCGAATTCGCCAAACCCTTAGAGATCTTCGCTGCGATATTCATTGGAGTGGTCTCCCATCTCTTCCCTTCTTTCACGCTACCATCTGGCAAAGTAACCCTAAGCACACAAACAAAACCATAAATGGTTCTGAAATTGACCAAATTGAAAAACCCTAGCTAGGCAAACAAAGTGTATAAGAACAATTATGAGCATCGTGTTTACTTGATGAGGTCGTGAGGAAGAGACTGAAGCTTCTCGAGCTGCTTCGCTTGGATCTCCTCGAAGAGGCTGATACGCTTCGAGATAACGGCTGAGAGATCAGCCTCACCCCAATCCTTGGGATGATGATTTTCCGACGTCGATGTTCTGGAAACCACACAAAAAAACAGAATTTTTGATGAAATTTTACCAAATTGAAAAAAAAACCAAGCATATATCAACAGATTTACTTGATCGGATCGTGTGGAATATACTGAAGCTTCTCGAGCTGCTTCGCTAGGATCTCCTCGAAGAGTTTCTCGAGCTGCTTCGCTTGGATCTCCTCTAAGTGGCTGATACGCTTCGAGGTAACGGCTGAGAGATCAGCCTCATCCTTGGGAAGATGATTTTCCGACGTCGACGTTCTGGAAATCACAACAACAAGAAACAGATTTTTGATGAAATTTTACCAAATTGAAAAAAAAAAACCAGCACATATGAACAGATTTACTTGATCGGATAGTGTGGCATAGACACAAGCGTCTTGAGCTCATTCGCTTCGAACGCTTGGATCTCCTTAAAGAGGCTTAAACGCTTCGAGATAACGTCTGAGAGATAAGCCTCGTCCCTGTCCATGGATGTTCTGGAAATCACAAAAAAAAATCATATTTTTGATGAAATTTTACCAGATTAACATTTCAAAAAAACCAACAAACTAAAAGCACCCTAGAGATTTACGTGATCCGGTCTTGTGGTGCCATGAGGCCGATACGCTTCTTCGTGATGAATGCTGAGAGAAGAGCCTCATACTTTGCCATGCATGCTCTGGGAAATCACACAAAAACAGATTTTTATTGAAATTTTACCAAATTGAAAGAAAAAAACGACAAACTAAAAGCACCGTAATATACTGAAGGTTCTCGAATTCCAAGATCCTTTGGATCGTCTCCAAGAGGCTGCTCAGTCGCTTCAGATGATGATTTTCCGCCGTCGATGTTCTGGGAAATCACAAAAAACAGAAATTTGACCAAATTGAAAGAAGAAAAAAAACCTACACAGACAAACAAAAAGCACCCTAGTATATATGATTAGATTTACATGATCGGGTCGTATGATATCCACTCAAGCTGCTTCGAGATGACGGCTCTGGGAGAATCCTTGTCCTTGGGATGAGGATTTTGATTTTCCGCCGTCGATGCTCTGGGAAATCACAAAAAACAGAAATTTTTATTGAAATTTGACCAAATTGAAAGAAGAAAAAACCTACACAGACAAACAAAAAGCACCCTAGTATATATGAACTCGGGTCGTGTGATATCCACTGAAGCTTCTCGAGCTGCTTCGAGATGACGGCTATGAGAGGATCCTCGTCCTTGGGATGATTTTCCGCAATCGATCTTACAAGTTGTGAAACGACCTTGGGAGGTTTTTGTTGCCCGAATCTTAGGGATTTATTTCTGTGAAGAGTTTTTGCCTTTCCTCCTTATTGAGAGAGGGCTTTTATGTTTTGTTGGATCGAATGGAATGCTAGTACCGTTGAGATCAACGTGATGACTAACTGTTCGTCTCTACTTGATATTAGGGTTCATATTAGGGTTAAGAGGAAACTTCTTCTACTTTTCATACGTCATTATGCATCCTGGATTACAAAACCTAATTCATTAAGGATTAATGGGCCAAGTCCATCAATATAGAGGTAACAAATCTTATTATATAAATTTTGATGCGTCAATGGGGCAAAAGACGATGCTGAGATTAGAACCAGAACCAATGGTGTCTATGGATGTGGATAAAGGGAAAGGAATAGTATTCGATTTTTGAAAAGGATTCAAAGATTATGTTCAAGAATCAAAGGGTCGGGATGAACAGAAAATCATGGACTCAGCTATCAGGAGTGGAAAAGTTATGACTAGAAACCAGTACACTTCTGAAACTCAATCGGCTCAGCTTGTTGTGGATTCCCAGGAGGCAGGTTCCTCTCTTCAGGGTTGTTCAACGGTGTATAGACCGGGTATTCACTTACCTATCTCTTCCGGAACAAGCCTAAAGAGAAAGAAGCCTCGGAAAAGGCCGGCAAAGAGTAAGAGGGAACCCAAGCTAAAGGATATGAATGAAGTGATGCGGGAGGTAGAGAAGAAACAAGGGTCTGAGATAGGTGAAAGAGTAAAGAGAAAAGCTGAGAATGAGGGCGAAGGGTCAAGGAAAGCTGCTTTCCGTAGCAAAATAGAGGCGGTCCCAAATGAGGGACTGTCCACCATTTAATGAGCATTCTAAGCTGGAATTGTCAGGGTTTGGGCCGTGTTCAGGGCCTGACAATTCAACGCCTCAGGGAATTGCGTCAAAAACACTTTCTAGAGGTAATGTTCTTGATGGAGACTGAACATAAGAGGAATGTCCTGGTTGATTTGCAAGTATGGTTAGGGTACGATAGGGTCTTCACTGTGGATCCTAGTGGTTTTAGTGGAGGTCTGGCTTTGTTCTGGAAGAGTTCCGTGGATGTGAATATTAAGTACTACAGCAAGAATCTGCTTGATTGTCAAATTCAGTTTGGTGATTTCTCCTTTTTTGTATCATGTATTTATGGAGAACCGGTTAAAAAGTATAGACCTAGGTTATGGAAGAGGATAACTAGGATAGGAGTCCAGAGAAAGAATGGTTGGTGTCTTTTGGGTGATTTTAACGACATTATACATAATGGGGAGAAAATCGGTGGCCCGTGTAGGAATGAATTCACTTTTGAATATTTTGTTAACATGATTAAGGATTGTCAGATGGTTGAAATGCCCGGTCATGGTAATGGGTTTACTTGGGGAGGAATGAGGTATAAGAAGTATATTCAGTGCAAGCTAGATCGTGGCTTTGGAAACAATGAGTGGTTTAAAATGTTTCCAGTGTCAAATCAAGCATTTCTGGAGAAGAGAGGGTCTGATCATAGACCAGTGTTAATCAAGCTTATGTCCTCCCAAGATGTGTACAGAGGACAATTCAGGTTTGATAAAAGAATGCTACACAAGCCAAGGGTCAGAGAATGTATTGAGCAGGCATGGAATTCAATGGGTTTTAGAGGTGAAAATGCAGTATCAGATAGGATAAGGAGATGTAGGAAAGCTCTAAGTGGTTGGAAGAGAGTAAATAACACGAATGCAAGGGACAACATAACTCAGATTCATATAGCTTTAGAGAAAAAGCAATCTGCTATGAGGCCGTGTTTCCATCACCAAAATCAGCTCAAGAGAGATCTCATTTGTGCTTATAAAGAAGAAGAGTCTTATTGGAGTCAAAAAAGCAGAGAGAGATGGGCGAAAGAGGGGGATGGTAATACTAAGTACTCCCACGCTTCTGTTAAAGGAAATAGGGTTAAGAAGAACCTGGAGAGAATGGAGGATGAGTTTGGAAATGTTCTCAGAGCGGAGGCTTCCATTGCAGAGGTTGCCATCAAGTATTTTAACAAGCTATTTTCATCTTCCTCCCCAGAGAACTTTCAGGATATCTTCACTGGTTTTCAACCTAAGGTTACTGATTTTATGAATCAGCAATTGATAAGGGAGGTGACAAAGGAGGAGGTTAAAGAAGCAGTCTTCTCAGTTAACGCATCTAGAGCTCCAGGGCCAGATGGCATGACTGGAGTTTTCTACCAACAGTACTGGGAGATAATTGGGGAACAGGTTACCCTAGAAGTTCAGAAATTCTTTGCGGAAGGAGATTTCCCTCCTGAATAGAATTATACTTACCTCTGCCTCATCCCAAAGAAGACTAATGCCTCAAGGATGGAAGATTTGAGACCAATAAGTCTATGTTCTGTTATTTACAAAGTAATCTCGAAGATCCTGGTAAAGAGGCTCCAACCTTATCTATCTGAGTTAGTGTCACCTAGCCAATCTGCCTTTGTATCGGAAAGACTAATCTCTGACAACATTGTGGTGGCACATGAAGTTGTTCATAGCCTAAGATCCCACCCTAGAATGTCAGTGAATTACATGGCTATCAAATCTGACATGTCTAAAGCTTACGACAGAGTTGAGTGGACCTATCTAAGACCTCTGCTTGCTGCTCTAGGGTTTCATCACAAGTGGATCCAGTGGGTAATGTTCTGTGTATCCTCAACTACCTTCTCAGTCCTAATTAATGACCAACCGCATGGGATGATTGTCCCACAGAGAGGGTTGAGACAGGGTGATCCTCTTTCCCCTTTTTCTCTTTGTACTTTGTACAGAGGGACTCTCCCATTTGTTGGTCAGAGCAGAACAAGATGAAAGAATCAGTGGAATGCAATTCTCTACAGATGGTCCTTATATTCATCATCTTCTCTTTACGGACGATAGCTTGTTCATCTGTAAGGCCTAGGTTAGTCAAAGTAATGAGCTTAAAAAGATCTTGCAGGTGTAAGGAGAAGCCACTGGTCAGAGAGTGAACCCGGATAAATCTTCGATTTCCTTTGGTATAAAAGTGGACGAGATGGTCAAGGTTAGTATTAAATCTTCTTTGGGAATCTTAAATGAAGGAGGATTAGGAACTTATTTGGGGTTACCTGAGTACTTTAGTGGGTCAAAAATCGATATGCTCGCGTACATTAAGGAAATTCTTAAGTCTAGAATGTCAGGATGGTTTGCCAGGACTTTATCTGTGGGAGGCAAAGAGATTTTGTTGAAAGCAGTTGCCTTAGCCATGCCGGTGTACGCCATGTCTGTGTTTAAACTACCTAAAGCTACTTGTTCCTCCCTTACCAGTGCTATGGCTGATTTTTGGTGGAATTCTGTAGAAGACAAAAAGAAAATCCAGTGGATAAGTGGGGAAAAGTTGTGTATGTCAAAGGAAAATGGAGGGCTGGGGTTTAGAGATATTGAGTGTTTCAACCAAGCTTTGTTAGCAAAACAAGCTTGGAGAATCTTGCAAAACCCTTTGAGTTTGTGTGCCAGGTTTGTCAAGAGTAGATACTTCAGTCAAGCAGAGTTTCTCCAAGCAGAACCCGGAAAAAGGCCCTCTTATGCTTGGAGAAGCATCTTGTATGGTAGAGAGTTACTGGTGAAAGGCTTGGCTAAATTGATAGGGGACGGAAGGTCTATTAGGGTATGGTGTGATCCATGGTTGGATGAGGGCAGAGCTAGAATCCCATTGATTAAGAATATCTTGATTGATATCGAGCTTAAGGTCAGTGACCTCATTAATCAAAGTACGGGAGAATGGTTAAAGGAAAGTCTTGAGGATTTGTTCTTTCAGAGAGATGTGGAGCTGATTATCAAAAAGAAGCCAGTGGTTTCACAGAGCGATTATTGGGTGTGGAATCATACAAGAAGTGGAGACTATACGGTGAAGAGTGGTTACTGGTTGGCTAATCTGGAAAAGAATCATGAATTGATAAGGGAAGCATCGGCCCTCCCATCTATTAATGGCCTTCTCGATCAGATTTGGAATCTGCAAGCCCCTTTAAAGATCAAAAAATTTCTGTGGAGAGCAGTTAGTAACGCTATTCCGGTGGTTGATTTACTAGCTAGAAGAGGAGTAAAATTGGATAGCAGATGTCAGTTATGTGGTCTGGAAGGAGAGGATACTAACCATGTTCTGTTTGTGTGTACTTTGGCTAGACAGCTGTGGGCAGTCTCGAATGTACCATTGCCAGAGGAAGGCTTCCACCCCCTCTCCCTATACACAAATATCTCTTACGTTTTGGAAATCAAACAGAAGGTAAGTATTCCTCTGAACATTAAGAGATCAATTCCTTGGATCTTGTGGATGATATGGAAAAATAGGAATCATATCTTCTTTGAAGGAAATTACTTTCAAGCAACTGATACAGTGAAGAAAGTTACAGAAGATTCCAGTGACTGGTTCCTTGCTCAAGAGGTGGAGAGAGATGGGGAAAGAGGAAATCAGAAACTCATCCAACATAAGGCAATAAGATGGAAAGCGCCACCAGTTGGGTGGTGGAAATGCAATGTTGGTCAGTCTTGGAGTAGGAACAAGAGGTTTGGAGGTAGATCATGGGTATTGAGAGATACACATGGAGAAGTAGTTCTTCATAGTCGCAAAGCATTTGATTCACTGGATTCAGAACATGATTTCAAGCTCAAAGTTCTTGTGTGGGCTGTCGATAGTATCAGGAGTCACAATTATGAAAAAGTCATATTTGCCTCCCAGGATGCAAAGATTTTGGGGACTATGCTAAGACCAAGAGCATGGCCAAACTTTAGGTATCATTCTGAGGTCATGACTAAATCTCTTACGGCTTTGTTGGAGTGGAGAATTGAAGTTGAAGATCATAGCTCTAACAGAGGAGCATATCTTATAGCACAGAGTGTAACCAAAGGAGAAAGAATTCATTCCTATGTATCTATTGGTTACCCCATGTGGTTGCAGGATGTGTTTCTCAAAGAGGCTAGGGTTTCTGTAATCTAGACTAGGGTTTGTTGTTTTGGCGGTTTATGCCTTAGCCTAGGGTCTTAGCTTTTGAGGATAAGGGGTACCGAAATTTTGGACTGCCTTAGATGGGGATTTTTCGGTTTTTGCCACATCTATGGGCTGCTGTGTAAATATTGGGCTCAAACCCATGGTTTTATTTAAATATAAATCAGATGGAAAAAAAAAAAATTTGATGCGTCAAACGTTGTGATGGTAACATGTGGCATCCGATTGATAAGATTTTGACACGTGTAATTTTGTTTCTAATTAGATTTTGCTACGTGTCAAAATTGTTTTGATAAATTTTTTTTTGCTAATTAGTAAATCTAAATATATATATACTAGATAAAGGACCCGCATATATGCGGGTTTGTAATCTAATCTTATTATATAAATATAATAATAAAAGATGTGTGTAACTACATAATAAAAGATAAACCTAATTCAAATAGGAATACGAAAAACTAATTATTTGGAAATATTTAATTGAAAATAAAATAATATAAGAAAAATAAGAGAATCAAAATAAATAAATAATTGTTAGGTTCTCTATTAGTGTTTTGCATCGATTTTTCTATCTTACTAGATAAAGGACCCGCATATATGCGGGTTTGTAATCTAACATTTTATAACCTGTAAAAAAAGTTAATCAATTAAAAGTAGAAATCAAAATTAAATCACCCGTAAAAATAAATAAAATAAAATTGAGAACGCTGATGCAAAACCACTAATTCAGAAGTCTAACATTTATTTATTTACTTTGATTATTTTATTATTTGATTTTTAATTAAATTTTATCGCATACATTCAAATTATTATTTTTTCTATTCTATTTGAATTAATATTACTTTTTAATTCATTTTTAAAATCTTGATAAATTTATTCTCATGTTTTCGTTGAATTATTTTGACTCTTTTAATATTTTATAAACTGCACAAAAATGGAAAATAAAACCATCTCATCCGTAAAATAAATAAAATAAGATTGAAGACGTCGATGTGAAATCACTCATAAAAAGTCTACAAATTATTTATTGAGTTTGATTCTCCTACTTTTTTTATATTAACTGAATTTTCAATTATTTTTTCACGTATTTCTAAATTATTAGTTTTTCCTATTTCTATTTAAATTATGTTTACTTTTTATTACGTAACTACTCATATATCTTTTTTTAACTATTGACAAATCGATTTACGTATTTTTATTTGAATTAGACTTACTTACATTTTTAATCATATTTGAATTTTATTTTTTTCACTTATGAATCAAGTATTATCTTTCTTCCAATGAAAAATGAATTATATGTGTTTCATCACTTGGTTTCTTACTTTTTATAATTTTCACAACATGAGAAACTTTCAGAATAATTTTCTTCTCATAAATCAATTTTACAATATTTAGGATGTCTACGTAGTGGTAAGTCTTTAAAAAAATAACAATACAATATTTAGGATGTCTACGTAATGATATTAGATATTTTTTAAATGGAAAAATTTATTTTGACATGTGGCTAAAGCTAATTGGAAACAAAAAATTTAGAAGAGGTTATTGAAAATTTAAATTATTTGGTGGGAAGATCGAGAGAGTACAAAATTGTTTAAATCAAGGTGAAATATTATAATCTTTAAAGATTTGGGTATGTAAACCTAATTCTATTCAAACGATTTTTACATGTGTATTTAATATTCTAATGAGAAAACGTGTTTGATTTTTTTTGTCATATCTATTTTTATTTAATATTAAAATATATGTAAGCGTGTATATATGTAACTTATTTACTTTTTTTATGAATTACTAAAAGAAGCTAATTGAAAAATGTTGAGATATGTTATTTTTATCGAATAAGAGAGTAATCGATGGTTTTTTATAATAAAAAAAACTGAAATAAAATTTGTGGAAGAGATTATTGAAGTTTGAAATTTTTTGGTGAGAAGATTGAGAGAGCACAAAAACTTGTTATATAAAGGAAAAATATTATAATCTTTGAAGATTTGGGTATGTAAACCTAAGTCTATCTGAACTCAAAACATTTTTACACGTATATTAATTAATATTCTAATGAGAAAATTTTGAAACCTCATTCATCTTAATAAACGTAAAGGGGAAGAGGGAAAGAAAGAATGGTTGTACGAAAAAAAATAAAACTGAGACATATAATAAAGTCAATATTTAAAAGAATAGACCATGCTTATCAACTAATTATTTTAATGAATTATTTATTAGAAACTAATTATTATTTTTTATATATGTTGATTTTTATAATCTACTTGATAAATACAAATATATAAGTTTAAAAATAAATAAGATTTGTATGACACATGTCAAAATCTAATTGGAAAAAATACATGTGTCAAAAGCCGAAACAAAATTTGTGGAAGAGATTATTGAAGTTTTAAATTGTTTGGTGAGAGAATCGAGAGAGCGCAAAATTATTTAAATGAAGGTGAAATATTATAATCCTTGAAGATTTGGGTATGTAAACCTAATTCTATTCAAACTCAAAAGATTTTTACATGTGTATTTAATATTCTAATGAGAAAAAGTGTTTGATTTTTTGTCTTATCTATTTCTATTCAAAATCATAATATATGTAAACGTGTATATATGTAGCTTATCTACTAATTTTTTTTATGAATTATTAATTAGAAGCTAATTAGAAAACGTTGATATATGTTGTTTTTTATAATCTAATTGATAAATACAAATATATAAGAATTTTTTTTAAATAAGATTTGTTTGACACGTGGCAAAATCTAATTGAAATTTTTTAACACGTGTCAAAATCTGATCGATCGGCTGACACGTATCACGATCGTGTTAATTTAGAAGTTTGACGCATCAAGCTTTATATAATAAGATTTTATTTATTTACACTGGTGATATGATTTTATTTTCCATTTTTTGTGTTTGGTTTTTTTTAGAGATTAACAATAATTCAAATAGATATATGATAATTAATTCATCAAATTTTGTTTAAAAATTAAATTTATATGAATATCAAAATCGTCAAAGTTAAAGCTAATTCAAATGTGAATAAAAAACTAATTGTTTTAAAATACGTTGTAGAATTTAATTGAAAATCAAATAAATAAATAACTTGGACTTCTTAATCAGTGGTTTTGCATTAGAGTTCTTAATTTTTGTTTTACGTGAGATTTGATTTTGTTTTTTTACCTTTTTGTGTTTTTATTTTTTTCACATGTTATAAAATAATTAATTATAAACCTGCATATATGCGGGTCCTAACTCTAATTTCTTATAATAAGAGATTATTATTGCTTCTCCTTTTCCACATGTACATATACGTTATATGTATATCATATATATATTTCATACATCTTATATATATATAATACTATTGCTCAAACCCAACATATTACTGATCCAATATGTTTAGGTGTGTGACCATGTAGGATCGCATAATATTGATAATAGGCTTTTAGAACTGTAGATTATTAGCGGTCTCTAGTAAAACATTATAATCACCCAATATTATACGATTGTCAAACCTCGACATTACAACTTTAACTAGAGTAAAGTACAAATGATTTTAGGACATTTCCAGCAATCTCTCACTTGTACTGGAATCATCAATTCTGATAATCCTTTTGTCTATATATCCCGATCTGAGCATAAGGCAAGAAACAGTGTCATCCTTGTCAAGCTAGATTATGTTTATCAAACTCCAATTTATACTGATCAAACAAACGACTGAATTTCACCTAGTTTGAGCGCAGCCACGCATTTCTCATTATGAAATCTTCGATAGGCCCAGAGATATTTATCTCCCGTTATATATGAGGGACAAATCCCATCTATGTTCCTTTACACAGTTCATAACACACTCAATCAATGTATTTATAATCACCTTTTACGGCTGACGTTTGACAAAGTCAAAGTGGACCAATCCATGTGTAAGAAATCATGATGAACTCAGGTCGAAGGACTATACTCTATAGCTGTGATGAGAAACTCTTATGACACTCATATAACAATCTTGTAGAGTTCCCATAGCGGGTCAGTCCAATATTGTGTTCTCTAACACATATCTATGTGATTGATTTTAATACCACATATCAATGACTTCATGAAACTTAGTCATCAATCACCTCACATGCTAGTCATTTATAGTTATTAATGTCCCATGATAATAAATTTGACTAGGGACCTCAATAATGTATGTAATTTACCACTCATAAGGTTTCATGACCAAGTCACGTACTTGATGGCCTATAAGAATGACATAAATTATTTTGGAACTATTATTTAACTATCCAATAATCAAATAATACATGAAACATATTTTATTAATTTGAAAACAGATTCAAATCAAATGTATGTATACATGAACATCATATCATAAATAAAAACCTCCCACTAGAATTTAAATGCTGAATTTTCATATTTCTAATTTTATTTTCACTTATTCATTTAGGATTTTATATTTCCTTTTTATGATTTAATTAATTAACAAAAGGAAAATTTATATTACTCTATGACTGATATTGCTCAAATTAAATCTCTAGAGCTACTCTCTCAAATTAAGAGATCGATGCAGTACTTAGGGGTCGAATCCACAAGGATTCAAAGCTTCGAACTTACCATTCAAATCAGTGTACATGGCATCGATCTTCCCATTAAAGTCAACTGTGATCTTCTGCTGTCCCTCTAGTATCTGCTCAAGCATAGATTTCATCTCACTTTGCTCAGTTGGTGCAGGAGGTGTTTGGTAAGATGAAGATCCATAAGTCCTGCTGAAATTATTGTTACTCTGGAAAGGATTCTGATACTGAGGCTTAGAGACATACCCAGACGAGTTCTGATTACCCGTAAAGGTACTCCTCTGACCGTAACCATTGTAACCACTTCGGTTTTATTGATTTCCAAATCTCTGAAGAAAACAAGATGCATTATTTTACTTTCATGGAAGACAAGTAGACCAAATATAATTTATCCAAGAAAAACAAAAAAAAATATATATATATATATATATATATATATATATATATATATATATATATATATATACTAGATTAGATTAGGATCCGCGTGAGTTTTTAATAATAATTTATTTTATACAATTTTTTAACTTATATAATATTTTATTTTATACAATTTTCTTTTTTTCTAACATTGGAAAGTATGGATGCCATTATAGGTAGAAGATTTCTATTTTCTTTGTGATATTATATAAATCATTGATGAAATAAATATGCTTATAGATTTCTTTTTTGGCATGGTTGTGTATATCTTAAATTTTTAAATTGAGATTTTCATATCATTTCTCATTTTTAGTTTCAGTCTATATATCTTCTTTTGTTTATCATTCGTCTTTTTCAATTTTTTATTTTTTCTATGACTTATGTCCTATTTATATCCATATAAATTGTTTTTATTAATTAGTTTAGACTATTAATTTTCATTTTATTATTTGGTTAGTTACTTGACAATTATTTGATTAGTTTTCTATTTTTAATTTTTTCTTAATTAAGTTTAAGTGTTAACATATGTAATCATCTGATCAATATTAGACACATGTCACAATATGGTAAATTATAATTTTGCTTACGTGTCACGCTCACGTTGAGCGCATCCTATTTTATATTACCATATTTTTATAGAATATTGATGTACTTTTTTCAGAAATGAAAACTGTGTGTTTTAATCACAATGGCAAAACCGTTTTGAGATTGTAGCTATTTCCAATTCATAAATCAAAATCTGAATCAGGTATGGATTAATTAGATAACAAACTCAATTAATAAATCTTTGCTTAAACAATATATTTTCTCTTCACCTTAGAATCATCGAAACTAAATAAAATGCTATGAATAAATCCGATTAGTTAGTGCTATTTTAGCAAAACTCAATTTGAAAAATTACATATGGTAATAGGCTTATCGCTTAAGTAACACCATCACCTAAATAACAAAATTATTTAGTGGACAAATCAAAAGTTTAACAAAAAAAAACTGTTATGTAAGTATTTTTTTCACATGTGATTATAAAAATACAAAAAAAATCCAAACCTTCAATAATCTTCGTAAGCATCTTGGTGATAAAATATTCTCATCGAACTTGTTTCTATATGTAATATACAATATTTTTTATATAAAGGTAACACTATATATATAATATAACATATAATTGAAAAATGTAAAATTTACATTTTAAAATCACCACAATGTCCATATTAAAAAGGAAAAGAATGAGAAAATAAAATAAAAATGCAATAAATTATAGTTTTTAATTTTTTCTATATTTTAAATTTTAAATTTGACCACTATCACCCTAATCCCTAAATGTTTTGAAAATGAAAATATTGGATCCTTATTATATAAACCCGGATGTGCTCAACGTGAACGCGACACATATACAAAATTATAACTCACCAGATTATGACACATGTCATTATTATTTTAGATTGTGACACGTGTCAATATATTAATATAAAATAATATAAATTTTAAAAAAAAAATTGTAAAATAAGTATATTTCTTATAATTTAAATTTAGATCAAAAGAAATTTTAAAATGACCATATTTTCTTATTAGATTAGTAAGAGAAGAAAGAAGCCAAAAAATAAAAATAAAAAGGAAAATAAGAAAAGGAGAAAGACAAATTTTACATTATACTTTCTTGCAATCATTTTTGTTCAAAAAAAACGATAAGAAAAATTAAAAAAGAAAATAAACAAATTTTACATTAGATGATTAAAAAAAAGAGAAGCCGAGAAAAAAAAATGAGAAAAAAAAAAGACAATAAAAAAAAAATTACATTATAATTTTCTTTAATAAAAAAAGAGCAAAATACGAAAAGAAAATTAAAAAAGGAAATAGACAAATTTGCATTATACAATATTTATGTATGATCATTTTTTCCAATTTGAATTGTCATATACGCTCATTTTATATCTATATATACAATGATTTTGACTCTTTCAAAATCAATTGTGTTCTTTCATTTTTTTTTTTTGACTATAATATCAAATTTCAACTATAATATCTGTATTCTAATATAGATGTAACACCTGAAATTAGAAGATAAAGAAGAACCAAATTTTGGGTTAAATTGATCAATTAAATAATTGAGAATCTGTCTAATTTCAGGGAGTTTTCTGATCGTTTAAAAGTGGAAAGCCAAATCTGTAAATAAAGAAAAGTTCAGGGACGAAAGTGCAAAATCGGGAAAAACTGGAAAAAATTCAAGTCATCCCTTCCGAAAATGTTGGGATCGATTTTGGCTTCTCAAATCTTCGTCTTTCAACCCTAATATCACGTATATATATGCGTTTTAAAGCCCCCACGATTTAGAAGCCGTTTCCCTTGCAAATTGAAGATTTTTGGTAAGTTTCGAGACTTTGTTTATCATCTCCGATTTAGAATATTTTTTTGACAAGTTTTGATCGAAAATTATGGTGGTTAGGTTGAAAATTCACCTCTGTTGATAGTGCTTTAGTTCTGGGTCGTTGGCAACCTTCATCGAAGTGTTTGGTAAACTCCACCTCCCTTCTTTTTCAATTTTCCTCCATTAAAATGAGCTTTAAGCTCTTTAATGGTGATTTTGGTTTCAGGGAGAGTTAGAGTGTGATCTATAGCTCTTGGGAAACTTCTCAATCTCACGAATCCAAATCCACTGACCGCTTTCCGATTGGAGGTCTGAGTTGATCGGAATTTGATCGGTAAGTTTTCTAATCTCTGAGTTAGTTAACCAAATCGGATTTTTGGTTGACCGGTTCTTAAAGAATTGAAACCGGTTTTGGATTGCTGAGATTGAGTAGATTAATCGCATGAAACCCGTTTTTGATTTGAACATGTTTTATTTTTAAACCAACTGCAATTCGGGTCGGTTCGCTAATTTTTAAGCCGGTTTTGGTAAAATGGATACCGGATTCGGATTGCTCTCGACGAAACCTTTCTGTTGGTATATCAACCATAATTTATGAATTCACGGTTGTTTTTAGGTGAATTATTTGGTCTCCGAGGACGTTCGTAGGTTTCTTGGTTCGATCACTTTCTTTTAATTCCAAGTGAGTTCTAACTCCCTTAGTAATATTATATGCTGGTATAATATTTTAGGAAGATTTACAATAATAATTTAAAAGGTAAAATTATGTGATTTTAATTTAATTAAATTAATTTAGCCATAAAGAATTAAGATATAGTTGAATTATCTGAAAGCATGATATTTAAAAGTATATGTTTATATGGTTTAAATCTGGATCATGATTCTTGTACGATATATGTTTGGTTCTGTAAGACCGGTATCAGCATGCTATTCTGATTTAGTAGCTCTATTGGGCAATCCGTGGTAGTCGGCACTTCCACGGATGTATTTTGTACTCTAGTATTCTGTTAGTGGTATTGGGGTCGACTAGTGCCGTGGCGTACTTCATTACCACCTCGGTAGGCGCCAGCATGGCTATCGAGTATATTATGTATATAATCTGTTAGTATATGGTTTGGGTTGACCAATGCTGGGGTCATACCATTCCGCTTCTAATATTGCATTGCTAGATACCTGGTCGCTCTGTCATGATGATATCTTTGTTCTGTTGGTAATTCTGTTCTGATGATATTATGTCTGCTAAAGGTATTTGGATATGTCAAATTTATTTATTAGTATCTGAAATTGAATTATTTGTTCTTTGTGCCAACACGTGAACATTTTCTGTGCGGGATCAGACCGTGTTGGTATATGTCTATTGGGTTTGTAGTCTTACTGAGCGATTTTGTTCGCTCACATAAGTTCTGATTTCCGTGCAGACATAGCTCGAGAGGAGGAGCACGTGGTTGAAGCTTAGAGTATTTGATTCAGTTGTAGCGTGAGACTTGGTAGTTTTCCTGTCGATCATTTTTTTTTTACGGTTTGAGACTTGGATTTTCATGAGTTTTTAGACTTTGTCAACTTTGGAGTTTAGTATTTAATTTTAATTCTTTTACTGATATTCTGGAAATTCTCTTGGAATTTTCGGGGCGTTACAGGTGGTATCAGAGCCGAACCCAGACGAGTGTGAGACTCACACTGTCATGGGTGACGATCTTGGTACGCAACGAGGACGTTGCGATCTGTTAGTGGGGGTGATTGTTGCACCCCGATTTCTGGAAAATATGTGGTGCATGCGGAGAGGCTTATAAGAATTGATTTGGCTACCTATATCATCAAAGTGCACTTATCTTTTCCGTCACACATCCTGAGAGAACTCCAGAGTTAAGCGTGCTTGAGCTGGAGCAATTTAAGGATGGGTGACCTACTGGGAAGTCATTTCCAGTACCGTGTGAGTGAGGACAAAACACGGGGAAAGATCACGTGGTGATTTGCAGGGTCAGTAAACAAGCCTTTCGAGCCTCCCGGACTAACGCACCGACCGTTGGATGAAGGTGGGGTCCACGGGCCGAGAGAGGGCGTGGAGGCCCACGAACGGTGGCGGTCGGGGCGTTACAAGTGGTATCAGAGTAACGCCCCGACCGCCACCGTTCGGGGCGGTCGGGGCGTTACTCTGATACGCCCCGACCGCCACCGTTTGGGGCGGTCGGGGCGTTTTTTTTTTTTTTTTTTTCGAAATTCATAGTGTTAAGGAAAGATTATACTTTGTCTCGCTATAGGATTCTGAGTTTGAATTTTTTTGTTTCAAGTTATTAGCGTGAGAATTTATCTAATCATAAGTATTTGATTATATGGGTAATCTTGTTTAGATGGCTAGACGTGGACGCGCTCGAGGTGTTCCTCAGGAACCAAGACCTGCTGCTCCCCTTGGTCGAGGTGCTCCAGCTGGTCCGGGAACTCCTCCTTATGTTTCCGCAGATCCCCAGTTTCCACCACCTCCTCCGCCAAATTTTGCACCAATAGATGATATGCGACAAATGTTTCAGTCTATGGGTCAGATGTTTGCTCAAAATGCGGCGTTCCAGCAGGCTTTACTGCAGCAGTTACCTCAGGCAGCTGTCCCGCCACATGTGCCACAGGCAAACCCTCAAGCTGACTACTGGGTATTGCAGGATAGGTTCAAGAATTGGATTGCAGAAATTCGAAGGCTCTTCTGATCCTATGGAGGCAGAGAAATGGCTTGATCTAGTGAAAGAAGCATTAGTGTATTTGGGAGTTCCAGAGATTTTTAAGTTGCGCATGGTTACTCATCAGAAATGGCTTGATCTAGTGAAAGAAGCATTAGTGAAATGGCGTTACTCTGATACGCCCCGACCGCCACCGTTTGGGGCGGTCGGGGCGTTTTTTTTTTTTTTTTTTTTTCGAAATTCATAGTGTTAAGGAAAGATTATACTTTGTCTCGCTATAGGATTCTGAGTTTGAATTTTTTTGTTTCAAGTTATTAGCGTGAGAATTTATCTAAGTATAAGTATTTGATTATATGGGTAATCTTGTTTAGATGGCTAGACGTGGACGCGCTCGAGGTGTTCCTCAGGAACCAAGACCTGCTGCTCCCCTTGGTCGAGGTGCTTCAGCTGGTCCGGGAACTCCTCCTTATGTTTCCGCAGATCCCCAGTTTCCACCACCTCCTCCGCCAAATTTTGCACCAATGGATGATATGCGACAAATGTTTCAGTCTATGGGTCAGATATTTGCTCAAAATGCGGCGTTCCAGCAGGCTTTACTGCAGCAGTTACCTCAGGCAGCTGTCCCGCCACATGTGCCACAGGCAAACCCTCAAGCTGACTACTGGGTATTGTAGGATAGGTTCAAGAATTGGATTGCAGAAATTCGAAGGCTCTTCTGATCCTATGGAGGCAGAGAAATGGCTTGATCTAGTGAAAGAAGCATTAGTGTATTTGGGAGTTCCAGAGATTTTTAAGTTGCGCATGGTTACTCATCAGCTTGCAGGAGAGGCTCAGCATTGGTGGAGAAGCATTGTTACGTCTCGTCCTGGTGTGGAGTTAACTTGGGACGATTTTCAGACGGCATTCATGGATCTGTACTTTCCAGAGTCTGTCAGGTCCAACTTGAGGATGGAGTTTGAGGAGCTTAAGCAGAAAGATATGACAGTGAGACGTTACCAAGCTGAGTTTGATCGCTTATCTCGGTATGGTGCCCACATTGTTCCAGATGACCGATCCAGAGCTAGGAGATTTGAGCATGGACTTCGAGACTCCATCAGAGTTGTGGTGGAACCGCAGATTCTGCCAACATATGCAGGAGTTGTGGAGTGTGCTCTCATTGTGGAGAGGAATGAGCAAAGAGCACAACCATTTGCTGGAAAAGATTTATCAGGAGGCAGTAACCGTGTGGATAGGCACAAGCGTCCAGAGGTGCGTGCAACACCGTATGGTAAATCTTATAATCACCAGACACCAGTGCAACGAAGCAACCAGGGTTGTACTTATTGTGGTCGGCCTAACCACACAACTGAAAATTGTAACCGAGCAAGAGATGTATGTTTCCGTTGTGGTCAGTCTGGGCATTACATACAGAATTGCCCTAAAAATTCTTCAGCTAATCCTGCAGAGATGCCTCGTGCTCCACCGCATGGACCTCGCCCACCAGTTCCACCGCCTGGGCGCCAAGCAGGTGCAGGTCGAGTTTATGCATTAGGTGGTCAGGGTGAGACTAAGGAGGGAGATGCTATCGAGGGTATGTTATCTATTCTTGGAAATTTTGCTTTTGTGCTTTTTGATACTGGTGCCACCCATTCTTTCATGTCTATTGCTTGGTGTGAAAAATTGTCTACGGTAGAAACTGTTCCTTTGTGCTTGCCTATTCATACCCCTGGAGAGGAAATATATCAGTTTCGTGGGATAGTTAGGGAGTGTAGTGTACTAGTGGGAGAGATATCTCTCCCAGC